>OVBA01004647.1:0-22732 GCA_900406435.1 Lepidium aucheri
GCAAATTCGTTTGCTTATGCAATCCGTGTGATTGTAGGTAATGAGCAAGCCGATGCTCATGAAAGTGGCGATTAGGTGCGCGACCAAGGCGGAAGGGAGAGGAGATGAATTTAGGAGGAAACTTGGGTTTTTATTTATGCTATTTAAATTGAACTTGATGCTAGAACTATTTTGGAATTTTGTTAAGTTACGTCTAAGTTGAGTTTATGTTTGAACACCGATTTTAATTGAATAAAAATGGAACCGTCTTTATTTATGAATGTTTGGGCTTGTCACATTTCATTTAAAAATCGAATTTTGACTTAGTGAAATATAGAACTTGAAATGGTTAAGTGTAAGGTCCGCCCAAGACTTTACTAAAAATGTGTTGAACATGAATTTGCGGGTTTAGGGTGTTACAATATATATATTGCAAAGTGTTTATAAATTACATATGAGTACAAAAATTTATAAGTTTTAGATCAGTATTTATATAGGGTTTTAAACCTGTATTCATGATTTTTAGATTCATATTTAATTTTCATGTATTTATATTATCGATAAAACACCTATTTAAATTTATTTATATTTTAAGTTATTTTTCAAATATTTACTAATATAGATATAAATATAAGAATATCATTCATTTCAACTAATCCGAATATTATATAAATAATTATACTATACTTTTAGAAATACACTCGAAGAACAAATAAGAAAATTAGTTATAACTTATATTATATCTTGTTGAAATTGATGACTATAGTATTTATAAGCATTAAAATATTTGTATACAAATCCTCTGTATTTATTTTTTTGGGTATTCATAAATATATAATAAAAACTTTGTATACAAATATTTAATATTAACTTCCGACCAAAAAACAGATTCCAAAAAACAAATATTCACTTTTTATTATGTAATATAATTATAACATATAATAACTAATATATGTTATAAACAGATTTTTTTTTTGTCAACAAGTAACCATTGGATCGACAACAAGGTCCGATCCATAGCCTAAGTTTTCCAAATGAAGCAGGATGGGATTTGAACCCACCATTTCATGCCTAGCTAAATCAGGGTCAAGCCAACTGGACCACCTGTTTCTTGGCTGTTATAAATAGATTTCGAATTGATATATTATAACCAAATTTATACCTAAATTATGTTGTCATTATCAATGTATTATAATTAGATTCTTAAATTACGAAAAATCTTTAATAATGTCTTCAACAAATTAGTTCCTATAATTATGAAAACAATTAATATATATGGATAAATGGTAAATGAATCTATCATCAATACTATTGCTATAATTTTTTAATATATTATAATCAAAATTATCATTAATATGATAGCTAAATTATAGAAACATAACCAAGTAGAATCATATGATTGTGGAAAGAAATATATATTAAGAAACTCAAATAAATTATACGTATATCGACAAAAAAATAGCACCTCCTTTTTATATAATTATAAAAATAATAACTAATTATATATATAAAAGACAAATGGATTATATGTATATCGACCAAATATAACATCTCCTTTGTTTATTCTTGTTTCCGAAAAATCATATTATATTGTTTCTATATTTTAAATAATTACTAATATAAAAATAAAAAATAGAATTCAAAGTTTTGTTTTCTTATAGTAAATTCTGTACCTATACTATACTATTATAATCAATATATTATAGATATATCCAGAAGCATATAAAGATAATTTTTATAAAAAAAATTTAAAAAATTATATGTATCTTGAACCAACCAATATCTCCTTTGTTTCGATAATTATAGAAACAAAAATTAGTATATGTGTTTATTTTTAGGTATGATGCTATGATTATATTTGATATTTTATGATAAAGGAATAAATAAACATGAAATTAAGAGTTCATATAATATATTTAAATAAAGTAGTTCATAGATAATATTAAAAATATAAGATTACATAATAGGTAATAATTTAGAAAAATACACGACTAAGAAAACAATTAAAGAAAAAAATCAACATAAAAAATTATTATAGGTATTTAATTTATCACTATAAACATACAATCAAATTGAAGAGGTCATCTAACTTTAGTAGTTTAATAACGTGACCAACTCTATCCCCAAAAGTATTTACCTTCAATAACTTTTTTGTTATTCTTAAGATGTGAAATATTATTCCATACAAAAGACCAGATCTTGCATCAATGTCTCTCACATAAACGAATTTGGCCTATTTCTCCAGGAATTAGTCGAAACAGCAAGGAGATAAAAATGCCTAGCTAATCTGAAAAAATAACAATTGTGTGTTAGTTTTATGATAGAAATATGTGTTATTATATCAAACAACATTACTAAAATAAAAAAAGTATAATTTTTTTATCATGGACCCATCGTGAAATAAATGTCATGACCAGATAAAATAAAGAATAATATGAATTATATATCAATCAAAACTAATAAACATCAAAAAATGTAATTATTTACCTAGAAACCAAAGTGGTGATTATAAGAGGTAACCGACTATTGTGAAAAGATTTATGCCAATTGTGACCTACGGGTAATGTACATATATATAGTAGTGTGTTATGGTTTTGTAAAAAAATATATTAGGCAATAGTGCATTCATTACCTATATATATTTTACCAATAATAAATTTTGGTGATACACTTAACCGAAATACAATAGTTAAAGTTATCTTCACATTAAATTAGATATATTCAAATATAAATTTTGGTGATATACTTGACATATTAGTTTAGCAAAATATTAAATGTCAATTGTTGATATCATTTGCCGAAATTAACTTTCAAATTTTTCTAAACATAAGACTAATCTTCGACGGCAAATGATGTAATATAACACATCATTGTAAAGTTATTTTTTTTTGTCAACAATATTGGACTACAGCTGGCCGGCCCATTAGCCAAGTTCCTGCATAATGCAGGCAACGAAACTCGATCCTGGGTTGTGCAAGTGCGCCTGCCATTTAGTGGACTTACTCCTGCCACTGGATTAAAGGCCACTTGCGTAAATTTATTTCATACTAAGATTATCTTTTTATTATATAGAAGATTTCAAAAACTAAAACAAATGCTAATCTTAAATACTACAACTAATTCATAGTGATATACTCAAATACAAATAAATTTCAAAATAATTCACTCATAATTGTTTAGTTACCTAATAGATCTTAAATTTTAATTACGAAATCTACATATTTATTGTTTAAGATACAACCAAATCTTAATCAATTGAATTAAAGGAGCCTATTCAATTTCTCTATGATGAATACAAATTAATATACTAATCTCCAACCAATCATATTTATTAAATTTGTTTATTACCTAATTTTAAAAACTAAATGGTAATCAATACTAGCAAGTGGTCTTTAGTCCAATGGTTGGTGGTAAATCCATTAAAGGCATACGCAAATACACAACCAGAGATCGAGTCCCACCACCTACGAGATTTATGTAGGAATTTGGCTAATTGACTGGTTTTTGTGGCCCATATAGATATTACCGTTGACAAAAAAATGATAATAAATAGTTAAATACTCAAGCTAAATAATAGTGATCTACTCAATATAAATGGATCTCAAATTAATTATAACACAAATATTTAATTATCTAATTAGATCTTAAAATTCAAATTTTGAAATATACAATATTAAATTTCTACAATTTGATGAAATCTTCAAAAATAATTGAATTATCTACATAACATAAATATTATTTTTAGTTTAGTTCGTCAATTAAATATCAAATCAATCATTATCTAATTAATAAATGCTTAAAATTGGAATAAATATTTCCAAAATACCCTCACAAATATTGTAAAATCTGATAGCATTCTATGTAATATTCTGAATGGTATGAGAGGCAATTCTAAATATTACTATCCTTTATTATATAGAAGATATGTATAAATGTGATATCATAAGTTACATGAAAAGTAATTGTTACATTTCAAAATATTGATCACGTATAGTTAATATTGGGCTGTAGCCCATTAATTAACAATACCTATGAATTTTAGGTTAAATTATACGTTTCACAAGTTGTGTCTATATAAGATGGTACCAATAACGTATTGGGCACAACACAAAAGACATGACACATCAACCCTAAAATTAAAGACATCAACCCTAAAATTAAAGACAAAACAAGTTTTCTGAAAAACATAAGATTTAATTTTAACGGCACTACCATCCCGTTCCCAATCCTGTTTGTGTGTGTGGATAACGATAAAGATACTATATTTGGAGTGCTAAAAGAATCTTGGTTTAGTCAATTATTTCCGCTGCATAACTTCAAAATATATTCTAAACTATAAGATTCAGTTCTAATTCAGTATTTGTATGAGATCTTGTTTAATTTGTACTCGTTGATTACTTATTATTGCAAAATTAATTCGTTATTCTTGAGTGGTATAAGAGCATATATATTTAATTATGAAATTGTAAATAAGATTAATCAGTATTTTGATAAATAAATTTGATCGCTTTAAGATGTTTGAGATTAAAGAGTTAATCGATGTTCATCATATGAATCGTTTATGCTCGTCGTTCTTGGAAGTTATATCGTTGATTGAAATCGTAATTTGAGATTGAATGATAATTATATTTGATCTGATCATCCGATAATTGTTATTAGCTTGTGCTTGAATTGATTCAGGATATCGTGCATAATTATATCACAAGTATACTCGTTTAAATTGCTTTGGCAGAAATCTTTGACAATGTTTGAATTGTCATGTGTCAATCATCTCTGATCTTTTATACTTCAAGAATTATAATTTGATTAAAATTCTACAATTTATTTAAGATTGACTAATAAATAATTGAAATATTTTTAATAAAACTAATTTTTTTTCATCAATTATAATCCCTAAAGGAAAAATGAATCTTCTATTTCGTTTATGGTTTTGATATGATCAAATCGTAAAAGAAGATTTTGTTCGTTCCTAATTTTATTAAGATTCGACTCAATTATTTAATAACAATTAGTAGTTTTAATTAAGATTAAAATTAATTTAAAAATTTGCAATCCAATTGAATAAATATAATATATGTATTAGTTATATATAATTATTTATATTAGATATGAAATTTAAATATAAATCAAAAGTGGGATAATATTTAAGTCCTCAATTAATATCAAGTATTTTTGATGCATATCCAAAAAGATCGATTATTGAAACTTATTTCGTTGTATGATTAGCTTGCTCAGCTAGAAGTCTACAATTAAATAAGTAAGATATATAGAAACGATTTCTATGCAAGAGAAGTTTCGTTTACTTGACTAAGCTATCAAAATGGTTTTGGGCTTGGAGCTATATGTTGGATAAACATAAGATGTTATCTAACAACCAAGAATTATATAAGATATTATTAACAAAGTGCTTTTTACATAAATAGCTAGTTATTCAGGCGATGAGCCAAAGCTAACTTAAATTCTAGTGAAATATGGATCTTGGATCATTATATTCATTTTGAGAATAATATTGTTTTGAATATAATGTGAATTTTCTTAATTGTTGAGATTTCTCGTACTTATGAACATTATATTAACATTTGCTATTCTTGTATACAACAATGTCAACTCCTCACATTTTATTCTCATTGCGATTTGTCTTTAAGAAGGACAAATTGAATGGGTTGAAGTTTTTTGAATGATATTGAAACTTGAGAATTGTCCCCAAGCAAGAGGAAAAAGAATATCCTTGAAAAGGTTCTCTGTGATAAACCTAAGACCAATACTCCACATGCAGAGAAAAATGCTTATGCGAAACACGTGAGTGATATGTTCTTGTGTGTTCTCTTATGTTGGCTACCATGAACTCGGACTTGCAAAAGCAATATGAGAATATTGAGTCACCAATAGGCATAATCACTAGCCTGAAATGTATGTTTCAGGAGCAAGCACGAACTGAGAGATACCAAACGGCTAAGGCTCTCATTGAGTGTAAACGGCCAAAGGATAGTCCAATTAAAGCTCATGTCAATAAGATGATGGGTTATATTGATAATTTGGAAAGGCTGGACTGCCCAATAAGCCGAGAGTTGGCCACTGATCTCATTTTGCAGTCATAGTCGTCATGTTATGATCAGTTTGTTATGAACTACAACATGAACAAATTGACAAAAACTTTGACTGAGCTGCATGGAATGCTCAAAACTGCTGAGCCCAACGTTAAGAAGGACACCACTCATGTTCTTTTGATGCAAAAGGGTAAGAAGTTTAAGAAACAAGGCAAAAACAAAGGACAGGGCAAGGCAAGTTTGATTGAGAATCAAGCAAGTCTGACCAAGCTCCTAAGTTTACCCCTGGTCCTTCTGAATTTGATAAGTGCTATTACTGTAATGGTTCTGGGCATTAGAAACTAAACTACAAAAATATTTGGAAGATCTGAAAAAGAAGAAGACTTTTGATGCATCGTCTTCAGATATTTATGTTATAGAAGTAAATGTTACTACTTCTAGTTCTACTTCTTGGGTATTGGATACCAGCTGTGGTTCTCATATTTGTACAATTATGAGGGCCTAAACAACAGTAGAACTTTGAAGAAAGGACAAGTGGACCTGCGTGTTGGAAATGGAGCAAGAGTTTCTACATTAGCTGTAAGAACATTTCATTTGTCTTTGCCTTCAGGTTTGGTTTTAGAACTTAGTAATTCCTACAATGTTCCTGGTGTAAGCACAAATATTATTTCTATTCCTTGTTTGGATTTAGAAAGATTTTGTTTTGCAATTGAAGATAGGTGTTGCTCATTAAATCGTAGTAACGTCTTTTATGGTAGTAGTTCATTGGAGAATGGCTTAATATTCTAAACCAAAGTGTGCTTGTGTATAACATTAATACTAAAAAATTTAAATCAAATGACACAAATCAAACTTATCTTTGGCAATGTTGTTTGGGCAACATAAATGAGACAAGTATTCAAAAGCTTCATAGTGATGGACTTTTGAACTCATTTGATTTTGAATTGTTTGAGAAATATGAGTCTTGTTTATTTGGAAAAATGACAAAATCCGCTTTCATAGGTCTTACCCTACGGCGTGCACATCCCGCTTCTGGGGTCAACTCAATCCNATACTTCATCACAATTACAGATGACTATAGTAGATATGGTTATGTTTACTTGATGAATAAATCTGAATCCTTTCAAAAGTTCAAGGAGTTTCAAATGAAGTACAAAATCAGCTTGGCAAGACAATCAAAGCACTTCGATCTGATCGAGGTGGAGAATATTTGAGCCAAACTTTTTATGATCATCTAAGAGAATGTGGAATTGTTTCACAACTCACTCAACCAGGAACTCCACAATTGAATGGTGTATTCGAGAGAAGAAATCAAACTCTATTAGATATGGTTCGATCAATGGTGAGTCATACAAATCTTCCATTATCCTTTTGGGGATATAATCTAGAAACATCTACGTTTACGCTCACCAGATGTCCATCAAAATCAATTGAAAAGACACCATATGAGATGTGGATTGGAAAAGTTCCAAACTTTCATTTTCTGAAAATTTGGGGTTGTAAAGCTTATGTTAAACGTATGTTTTCTGATAAGCTTGGACCCAAATCTGATAAGTTCCAATTTGTTGGTTAACCTAAAGAAACCAAAGGTCATTATTTCTACAACCCTTCCGAAAACAAAGTGTTTGTTGGTCAAAATGGTGTTTTTCTAGAAAGAGAATTTCTTTCTAAGAGAAAGAATGGGAGTAAAGTACAACTCGAAGAAATTCAAGAAATACAAGAGATTACTCCGACTCATGAGGAAGAGAATCAACTAGATCTACAAAGCATCGTAGAAGAACCTAGTCCTATGGAACCTGAGGTGCGTATGTCCGAAAGGATTCATCATGAACCTAATAGATTTGGTGTATGGGTGACAAATTATGATCTACTGCTCATCGAAAGTGATGAACCTATGTCTTTTGAGGAAGCAATGATGGGCCCTGACTCTGAAAAATGGCTAGAAGTTGGTGGACCTGAAATGGACTCCATGCATGTGAACAATGTATAGACTTTGGTGGATTTACATGAAGGTGCAAAGGTCATTGAGTGTAAATGGATTTTCAATAAGGAAACAGACATGCATGGTAATGTAGTAATTTACAATGCTAGATTGGTGGCTCAATGTTACAAGCAAATTAATGGTATTGACTATGATGAAACCTACTCCCTAGTCGCAATTCCTAAATCCATTCAGATTCTCCTAACAACTTCCGCTTATTATGATTATGAGATTTGGCAGATGGATGTGAAAACAACTTTCCTTAATGGAAATATGGAAGATGATGTGTACATGACACAACCTAAAGGTTTCACATCTCCTAAAAATGTTGGGAAGGTATGAAAACTTCAATGCTCAATCTATGGCTTGAAGCAAGCATCTCGGAGTTGGAATCTTTGTTTAAATGAAGTTGTCAAAGCGCTTGAATTTATTAGAAACAAATAAGAACTGTGCGTTTACAAGAAGACTAGTGGGAGAACAGTTGCTTTGTTAGTCTTGTATATAGATGACATACTACTCATTGGAAATGATATCCCTTGGCTTCAATCCGTAAAGACTTGGCTAGGAGGTTGTTTCTCAATGAAAGACATGGGAGAAGCCTCTTATATTCTTGGAATAAGAATCTATAGAGATAGACTAAACAAGCTTATTGGACTATGTCACGACACTTATATTGATAAGATCTTACACATGTTTAATATGCATGATTCCAAGAAAGGTTTTCTACCAATGTCTCATGGTGTAAGTCTCAGCAAAACACAATGTCTTTCGACACATGATGAGAGAGAGCGCATGAGTAGAATCCCTTATGCTTCTGCTATAGGATCTATCATGTATGCCATGCTCTGTATTCGTCCAGATGTTGTATGTGCTTTAAGCATGACGAGTAGATACCAGGAAGATCCAAGTGCAATGAGCTTATTGTGAGTGGTTACGTGATGCTAGCTTTCAGATAAACAAAGATGATTTCCGATCACAATTAGGATTTATCTTCTGTCATAATGGAGGCCCTGTGAGCTGGAAAAGTTTGAAGCAAAGCACTGTGGTAGACTCTATAACCAAAGTTAAGTACATTGCTGCTTCTGAAGTGGAAAAGGAGGTTGTATGGATTAAGAAGTTCATTACTGAACTAGGTGTTGTTCCAAGCATATCTGGTCCGGTGGATCTCATTGTGACAACAATGGAGCCATGGCTCAGGCGAAAGAACCAAGATCACACCAGAAATCAGACACATTGAAAGACGATATCATCTAATTCATGATATTGTTGATAGAGGAGATGTGAAGATTAGCAAAGTTTCAACAGATGTTTTTGTTTTATGATATGATGTTAATGTGTATATATATTTGGTTATGTTTTCAAATTAATAAAATTTGTTTCAGATTTATTTAACTTTTAGTTAATTGTTAATTGTCCCAGAATGATTTGTCATTCTTATTGATCATCAATTCCGTGACTTAATCATGAAACTCTATAACTGGTAAATGATAAAATCATCACTACAAAAAAATGACCATTGATAGCACACATTAATAGCTCGTTTTACTGAATTGCTATTAAAGTTGTGCTTACAATTTTTGCTATTATATCATTGCATTGCATGAAAGCTATTAAAAAAGAGTAGACTAGCGGGAACTAACTTAAGTTTTCCACCAAAATACTTAAAGAGATTAATTTAGAGACTTTTTCAGAGACTTTTTGAGAAAAAAACCAAAATCGTAAGACACAAACCCTATTATGTCTTCTTTTTCAACATTCCGTCTTGTTTGAGAAATACTATTGAGATTATCTTCTTCAATTGATTCATCAACTGTAATCTCTAGCAGATGTCGACCTAAATGGGAGTTCCTGACTAATTGGTGAAAGATTTGGGGAAGACGAAGCAAGCACAAAGGTGTTTCGAGACTGTATGTAATTGATCGAATCTTTGAGGGTTGATGAAATCAAAGCTCTGTTGTCTATATTTATGATTTTAGTATGTGATTTCGTTCTAATTTGAGTTATGTTTAATTTGTGTAAAGTTTGAGGAAGAAGAAGCTTGCGTAAGGTATTTCTCCATTGTCTTAAAATCCATTGATTCATCTTCTTTTAATGAAATCAAATCTACATTCTACATATTATATGATTTCAGTTTCTGATTTTGTTTTTTTTTGTTATGCGAGGGTTTCAACTTAGAAGTTTGCCATCGAACCTTGCCTTAGAAGCTCGCCGGTATTCCTTGTGCTTCACAAAGCAAGTCTCATTCTCATCCATATTTCTCCTACAGATTACTCTCTAATATCTTTTGCTTCAATCTTGTTTCTTCTTTGTGATTTGTGAGCTTTATATGTGAGGTTATGAGTTTCTATTATGCTAGTTTTATCATATCTTTAAGCTACATATTACGTAAGTTGTAGGAATTGATTTTGTGGAATAGACACATGAGATTCTAATATTTGAGGTAAGGTAAATATCATCCATCCATATTCATCCATGTTTCTTTTATCTTTGAGGTTTAGTACTTTGATATTAAGTGTATGTTTAGTTATAACAGACGTTATGTGAGCAATGACCAATATCTTAGCTTAATATTGTGTATGTATTTTTCTAAACTGCTTTCTGGAACTTGTGATGTAATCTTGTAATTATCCTTCTAAGATCTTTTACTTTATTTACCTATGTGAGTTTTGAAAGCTTTGTTTACAAGTTCTTTGAAATCAAGTATTTGTTTGTATTTGTGTAGATTATGTTCTTTGTTTACTTGTTCTCATAACTATATTAATTCATTTGGTGGAATCTACTTACTCGTCTGTATTTTTTCATTTGGCTCATCTATATAGTCTACTGTATTTATTCATTTGGCTTGTAGATTATAGCTTAGTTCACTCTTATTTGTTTTTAATAGATGATCATAGTCCGCTTGTTTAGTACAAAGTATCTAATTGAAATCTGTAATTCTTCTATCTATTCATTAGTTAAATCAATTATGCTTGAAAACTATGTGAATTAATTGTGGACTATGATTCGTTGATTCACTAATTCTGTGATTGTGCTGCTATTGTGTAATATGAAACAATATACATTTTACTAGTTTCCCAAATGTTATTAGCAAGTTTCGTTGACTGCAAATAAGGAATCTGAAGCTTTACCCTACTCTAGCCACACGCAGGCAGAAAGGTTAGTGACCTATCTATTAATTTATTTCCATGTTCTGTCTTCAAAAGTATTTGGCTTTGATATTTAATGAGAATCATTTAGCTTTGATCGTTGGTTTCTGTTTTGTATTATGGATCACTTCATTGAATGGTACTGATTTCATTTCATGCTTTGAGTTACTGATTTTGTTTCTTGATATGCAAGGTAGTTTAATTAGACATTTCTTTATTGAGTCTAATTGTTATAGTTTGACTAGTTGAAACTTGTTATTTTGTGTACGTTCGATTGGTGCATTCTTTTACAATATGATCCTTAGATATTGGCAATGTTTAGTAGAATAGGTTGGCTGTATGTTATTGTTTTTGAATTGCTTATGAAAAAACTGATTGCTATGCAATCTGATATTTTGAGTTTGGTTCACAAGTTCTATGCAAACTAAGTGTCATTTAGCATTAGTTAATATATGAGAGTTGTATACTAGTTCGATGCATTAGCTTAAGATTAGTTATAAAGGTTTAGTTAGTACATGAGTTTAATAATTTGTTGATTAGTTTGGTTTTACTTAAGGTTAGAACATATAATGGTGCACAAGGATTCGGTGCATCTTTGCAGGTAAGTTTTTAATTTACAGTTTAGTAGCGTTCATACTTTCATTATGTTATGAAGAGCTGATCCTGCTTATGAGAGAGGAGCGTTAGATTTTGTGGAGCTGCGGATATGGGTCATGTACACATGATTATTTCTCTGTGTATTGACTGCCGCAACATAGATTGTCACCCTGGTAATGTTGTAGTTGATCACCTAGTAAGAAGAGGAATGGATGAGGCATACAAGACACATTCTGATTGGTATCATCATGGAGAATTGAAGAAAGGGTTCGAAACTGAAGGGAAATTAAGTCAGTTTAATGATGAGATTATAGGACTGTATCAGGCTGCTGAGGTGTTGGATCAATTTGGAAATCTGAATGATGTCAATGAGGTTGCGGAAGGTGAGGATCAGAAAGAAGATGAATTCCTTGCGAAGCTTGTTGATGCTGGAACACCATTGTATCCATCTTGTGTAAATCACAGTAACTTATCGGCATTTGTCTTAGTATTCAGACTCAAGACGCAGAACGCTTGGTCTGACAAGAGCTTCAACGAACTGCTTGAAACATTGCCTTACATGTTGTCAGAAGACAATGTCTTACATACATCACTGTATGATGTTAAGAAATTTCTTAAATCATTTGACATGGGATACCAAAAATTTCATGCATGTATCAACGACTGCTGGTTATTTAGGAAAAATACAAGAAGCTCGATAATTGTCTTAAATGCAATGCTTCAAGATGGAAGACCAATATGCACAATGGTGAAGTTAGGAAAGGGATCCCACAAAAAGTACTACAATATTTTACGATAATCCCTTGACTGAAGAGGATGTACAGATCCGAGAAAATAGCAAAGGATTTGAGATGGCATTATAGTAGTAAGAGTGTCGATGGGAAGTTATGTCATCCTGTTGATTCAGTTACATGGGACTACATGAATGACAAATACCATGACTTTGCATCTGAAGAAAGGAACATAAGGTTGGGACTAGCAACAGATGGCTTTAATCCTTTCAATATGAAGAACTCGAATTACAGCTGCTGGCCTGTGTTGTTAGTAAATTACAATCTCCCACCTTATATATGCATGAAAAAGGAAAATATCATGCTAACCCTTTTGATTCCTGGTCCACATCAGCCAGGTAATAGTATTTGATGTTTACTTAGAGCTATTGATAGAGGATCTTAATCATATGTGGAATTCAAGCGAGTTAACATATGATGCATTGACTAAGTCAAATTTCATCCTTAAGGCAATGTTGCTCTGGACTATAAGTGACTTTCCAACCTAAGGGAATCTTGCTGGATGTAAAGTAAAGGGTAAGATGGGCTGTCCATTATGTGGTCAACACACAGATAGTATTTGGCTTAAGTTTAGTAGAAAACATTTCTACATGTGTCACAGAAAGGATCTTCCACTAGGACATAGATTTATAGGAAAGAAACATGGTTTTATGGAAAGGTTGAGCATCGACGAAAGTAGAATTTTAACTAGTCAGGAAATTCACAAAAACCTTAGAAATTTCAAAACAACTTCGATAATGTTAGAAAATCTACAAGGAAGAGAAAACAGAGTAAATTTAGCAGATTAGAATCTGAGAGTGAGTTGGATAGTGAATTAGAGGACAAGAACGAGTCAAATGTGGATGAGGAGGAATTAACAAGATGGAAGAAAAGGTATGTCTTTTTAAAACTACCTTATTGGGAGGTCTTTTCTGCTATAATTTGATTTCTCATTTAGTAGATTATATTAAAGTGTTTTGTTAACTGTATGTTTGTTTACTGTATATGTATCTTGCAGAATTTCCCAGTAAGACATAACTTGGATGTAATGCATGTCGAAAGGAATATGACTACAAGTACTGTATCAACATTGTTGCATTGTGGAATATCAAAGGACGGTTTGCATGCTGGTAAGGACTTAGAGAATATAGGGATTAGAAAGGATTACATCCTATAATCCTAGGAAAAAAGACATATCTACCTCCAGCACCTTGAATTTTATTGAAGTCAGAGAAGAAAGTCTTTTGCAAAAGACTGTATGACTTTAAAGGACCACATGGGTATTGTTCAGATATATCCAAAGGTGTATAACTAGAAGAATGCAAGGTTTCATGTCTTAAATTACATGATTATCATGTGTTAATGCAGATACTTCTTCTAACTGCTATTAGAGGTTTACTACCAAAAGGGACTAGGGTAGCAATTGTACGATTATGTGCATTCTTCAATCAGTTGTGTCAGAGAGTTCTTGATAGGGAACATATTATATCAATGGAAATAGAGATTGTCGAAACTATATGCATGATAGAGAGATATTTCCACCAAGCTTCTTTGATATAATGTTACATTTGACCATACATCTTGGAAAAAAGCAAGCTTAGAAGGACCAGTCCATTTTAGATGGGTGTATCCATTTGAGAGGTATAGTTGTGCAATAGTTTCAATATATATAATAATTATTTAGTGAATTAATTATGCTTGTAGGCTACTTATCAATCTGTTTTATCATGTTACAAGGTATTTAAAAGTTTTGAAAGATGTCGTGAGAAATCCTGCACGACCAGAAGGGTGTATAGCTGAAGCATATCTTGCTGAGGAGTGCATTCAGTTTTGTAATGAATTTCTAAAGAAGTCAACACATGTACAAGAGAGATTAGATAGAAACATAGAGTATGAGAGTAGTTCTATATTGGATAGTCGTCCAATATCTAGGGGTATTCCATTGGATTTTCATGAGATGGAGCTGAAGATAACACATCTTTCTGTCCTTCAAAATACGGCAGTTGTGGAACAATACATCGAGTAAGTTTGATGTTAATTTTTATTATACTTATTAGTTACCAAACAAATATTGAATCATGAATGGTTACATTGTAGTCAACACCTGCAATACTTACAAGACACAAATGTAAGATGTCGGCGTGATGCATCAACCTTATGGATGATGCATACTCAAAATTTTGCAACTTGGTTAAAAGAAAAGGCAAGCTATAATCATTTGAATATTCTTGGATTCTGATAACATTATTCTTTATATTTTTCTGAATTACTTGTTGTACTTTATTAGGTACCTCTTGATTCATCTGAACATAGAAAAACAGTTAAGTACTTGGCATATGGTCCACGAATCACTGCGCGGTCATATACAGGTTATATTGTCAATGGAGAATGGTATAATACAAGGTTTGTTGGTAGGAAAAGTCAAAATAATGGGGTTTATTACGAGGTTATGGCATTGTGTAGATCTAGTGCTAAAAACACCTCCCAAGTTGTTGATTTGGTCTCATACTACGGTACAATTACAGACATTATTCTACTAGACTATAATGTATTTTACGTACCACTATTCCGGTGTCAATGGGTAGTACAAGGTAATGGAGTTAAAGTAGAAGAAGGGTTCACACTAGTCAATCTGAATCATAATCATGTCTCTTTTGCAAGAGATCCTTACATATTGGAATCTCAAGAGAAGCAGATGTTCTACTGTGAGATAAAAAATGTACATGATGAGGTTACGAACTTTGGGAGATTGTTGTCAGACATTGCTGTAGACATTGATGCAGATTTTGAAATGGACGAAGCAGAAAATGCTAGAATTGATTGTGAAGGTATCTAATCTTAAACATGGATTCTTGAGTTTATGTGTCTGTAACTGTTTGGAAGATGAGTCATGTGACTATCTGTATATTTGATTTTTTTAATTTGAGTTTATAGCATTTTGTATGTGTTTTTTACTTAAACATTATGTGACTGTTTGATTATTGAGTTTATATCATACTAACTGTATTGATGTCTTTGTTTGTCATTTATTTTAGGTGAGCTAATATGGGAAAGCAATCCAAGAAGCGTGGTAGAAAAACTGAGCAGATTGATGAGAAGACAGATTTGGAGGTCGACCATGTTGAGACAAAGAAGCGTGGTAGAAAACCTAAGCAGAAGAATCCACAGAACAATTTAGAGATTGAATATATTGAGACTATTGTACGAGATGGAGTAGATGTTGTAGATGACCAAACTGAGGAGCCTTTGATAGATGCAACTCAAGTGGATGTGATAGATGCAGCTCCAGTGGATGTGACAAATGCAGCTCAAGTGGATGTGACAGACGTTGGCCATACTTTTGTAGATGACCAAGATGCTGATAAAGTACCGAGTGATGATGAACCGATAGGCGAGCTTGAATTGTCAAAAGATGGTGACCACACACAGGAGGCAAAACAGAAGATGCATCGAGGACCAACAAGAATGAAAGATATCGCCAAAGATCCAAACAGAAAAGTTCGAGTTGATTTTACTACAGTTGGAGAACCTTGTGGGTCTGGTTTGGTTAAGCTATCATCGTACTTAGGGCCATTAGTGCGTGAGCATGTACCGTACACGATTGAAAAATGGTCAAAGATTGGAGAAGATATCAAGACTATTCTCTGGAATTCACTGCAGGTTATATTTTATTTAAACTTAATTTAGTTTAGTACTATAGTATTATTTAACTTAATGGTCGGTTTTAATAGTTGTTCTGGCTTATACTTTATACAGGCATAGTTTGAACAAAATGAAGAGTATCAGAAGATTTCAGTTCTAAAACAAATGGGTTGTTTGTGGAGGGCGTCGAAATCTAGAATGGTTACCGATATTCATAAAGTTGCAAATACTCAACAAAGGATGAATCTGCAACAAAAAATATATCTCTATTTGACTGGCGTAAATTTGTTAAGGTCAAGACAAGTCTAGCATTTAAGGTATTTCAAATTAACTCAATGAAGTTTATGTGTTAAGTCATATAATAAATTATAATATGTGGTTGTGTTAGGCTGTGAGCGATAGCTACAGGGCAAGAAGGAGCAAACAAATTCCACACACGTGTAGTCGAAAGAGAATGGTTAGACTGGCAGAAGAGATGGTAAGCATACATGGACTTTATTCTGGTTTTGCAATTATCAGCTGTATTATCAAAAGGGAACATATTATATACTTATATGTTATTGTTAATTTTGTTTTCTTCAGAAAAGTAGTAGTGCAGATCCATCAGATCTGTCAAGATTAAAGGTTTGGGTTAAGTCGCGTATCAAGAAAGATGGTACGCCAGTTAATACAAACGCAGCTGAAAGGATTGTGAGTTGTATACTCTAAACTATTTGGTTACATTTTGTTAGTGTTGTGCGTATATTGAGTTGTTTTATTTGTTCTGAATTTTCAGCAAAAGACAGCAGAGATTATGAATACTGATAAGCCAACCTCAGCGATAGATGGAGGAAATGACACACTAAGCCTATTGTTAGGACCTGATAATCCGGGTCGATTACGGGCGTTGGGCTGGAGCATGACGAAGACCAAACTTGCTTGTTTCCAAGTAAATAGTAAGTACATGAATGACGTGTTAGAGAAGCAAGATCAACTACAATACAAGGTTATTGAATTAGAAGAAATAATTTCCAAAATGAAAAACAAGGTAAGGTATTTTTATATGTTATATTTCCAAAATGAATACATAATCCGATATCATATTTGACTTGTTTTATTCTGTACAATGACAAAGACAAGAACCTAAAATTGGTGAAAAATCTGTAGTAAGAGTAAGTCAAGTGTATAAAGTCGTTATTGTCTTACTTGTTATTCTAATATAATTTTATAATTGACTTTGAGTAGAGTATGAATAAAAGATTGCAACTAAGATGTTTATTGATCGATTGGTGTGAAAGTGATAATATTGTGGCTGAGGGTCGGATTATTTCTGAAGATCCGAATGAAATGGTTAATGAATGTCGCTTAGGACCTATGGACATCAACGTTTTAGTCGAAACTGAAACCAAGCCTGAAGTCTTTCTTTGGAGACCTGCTGAGAGATGTCTACAATTAAAGAAGTTCTTGGACGAATGATTGCTTGACCTGCATCTAAGTGTGTGAATCTGGAAATGGTGGTGCAACCAGAAGAAATTACACCACTGGTAATGTCTATTGGTAACAGATTTTCACATTAGTATACATATATTTGATCATATAACAAATTTACCTTGTTGATTGATTATGTTCTTATAGTGCCCAAACACAAATGCTGTGAACAAATGCAAACTTCTAGACTTGTCAACATATGATGTAGTTGTGGCCGAGAGACGTTGGCAGACACAAGAATATAATGCATTAGTTAATGGACTTCCTCTTGGACCAAATGCAGTGAAAGTTTATGTCGATGTGGTACATATAGCTGAAATATTTATATGGAGACCTAGTGTGGATATGGCGTATATGGAAGACTGTCTACATTCTTTTGTAGCATGGCCTGTCAACAAAATTGTCTTTGGTACATCGCATACATAATCACCAACTATACATTCAGGCAGAGAGAAATCTGATGCAGGAAATCCTAATAGTCAGAAGTTTGCAGCCACTATTAAAAAATGTTATACTGACTCCTATGGCCAGAAGTTTGCCACTGCTAGTTTGAAGTCTCCTACAAAGACACTAGCGTCACAGTCTCCTACTCGAAGATCTCCAGTATATTGTTTATTCGGATTTTAAGATACAGTTTTTTATTCTAATCGTTCTATTTATTTGATTCATATTGTTAAATATGGCAGCGTAAACATGGACCTACTCGAAGATCTTCAGTGTATTGTTTATTCAGATTTTAAGATACAGTTTTTTATTCTAATCGTTCTATTTATTTGATTCATATTGTTAAATATGGCAGCGTAAACATGGACCTCGAGGTGTAAAAGAAAACTAGAAATGCAAGTTGATAGATATTGCTCACAAGCAGCAGGTTGTTGCTGAGGGACATGTGCACTCAATTGACCACAGAAGATGGTTTATTTTGTTCATTTAGGGCCTAATGCTGCTGCAGTTTGGGTGGATGTCATCAAAGTAGATGATGTAGCCGTTTGGAAGCCATCCGACGAGATCGAGTATATGTAAGACACTCTTTGTTCGTTTATAGCATGGCCAATGGATAAATTAGTTATCATTTGAGGTGAAGAGCTAAGGTAAATCAATGTATTTTTTATAAAGATTGTGTTCTGGTTTTATGTTTGATGTGTATATCAAACTAATATACAAACATTTTGAATGTTACATGGAGTAAAGGAAATCTGGTCCAGCTTAGCTAGTATTATTATATGACTAAGCTAACACAAATATAATGTATCTTACACATTATGGAATGAGACTTTTGTTATGTAGGTTGAATGGGTTATAGACTTGTGTAATGGAACTAAAACCTATGTTGCTGTGAATGAATATGTTGATTTAACAAGTTGATTCGGTTAAAGTTTTTTCACATCAATATTCAAATTTATACAGCATTAGATAGCACATTAGAATATACGTAATGCAGGTAAAAATCCTATAATATAAAATCATAGCAATAAGAATTAGCTATCATATAGTGTAATACAACACATTTCAATGTTGGGGTGGAATATATTATAGCGCTGCTCTGGTTGTTATTGTCTACAATACTATTATAGCATTGAAATAAAGTTATCTTATTATTTATTTACAAAAATAGAACCGCTATGACAATCAACATTATATCACTAAATAATTGCGATAATATATTGTTTACCATAGCACAGACAAATAGTGCTATCGTATAAGTCGGACCTACCATAGCTGTGGATGTCATAGTATTTGGAAAAATGCTATGTAACACGTATAATAGCAAATTTTCAGCGCTATTAATGTGTGTTTTTCTTGTAGTGCATTGGAGTCTCTACTCCCTAGTCAAGGTTATTAACATGAGATATTAATAATGGTTAATGACTAGTATGTGAGGTGACTGACGACTAAGTTTCATGGAGTCATTTGACATGTTGTATCAAGTAAATCACATAGATATGTGTTAGAAAACACAGTATTGGATTAACCCACTATGAGATCTCTACAAGATTGTTATATGAGTGTCATAAGAGATTCTCATTACGACTATACAATGTAATCCTTTGACTTGAGTTCATTATGGTTTCATTCTTATGGACTAGTTCACTTTGATCTTATCAAACATCAGCCGTAAATGGTGATTATTAAGTTATTGATTACGTGTGCCATGAACCTTGTAAAGCAACATAGTTGGAACAAGATGGGATTTGTTCCTCCTATTTAACAAGAGATAAATATCTATTGGCCAATCGAAGACTTAATACTGAGAAATGCATGGTAATGTTCAAACTAGGTGAATGTCAATCGTTTGTTTGATCAGTTTATATCGGGGTTCGAGAAAGTGATCTCACCTAATAAGGAAGACACATTTTCTTTCCTTATGCTAAGATCGAGATATTGAACTGTATCCCATTAATAAACAATACCTAATGAGATTAGGTTAAATTATACGTTTCACAAGTTCTGTCTAATAAGATGGTACCAAGAACGTATTATGCACAACAAAAAAGATACGACACAACAACCCTAAAATTAGAGACAAAACAAGTTTTCTCAAGAGAAAGAGATTTGATTTCAGCGGCACTAGCATACCAATCCTGATCCAGTTTGTGTGCGTGTGGATACCGATAGAGGCACTACGTTTGGAGTGCTAAAGGAATCTTGGTTTAGTCAATTATTTCTAATGTAAAACCTCACGACATATTCTAAACTAAAATATCCGGTTGTAATTCAGGATTTGCATGAGATCTTGTTTGATTCGTACTTGTTGATTGCTTGTTATTGCAAAACTAGTTCGTTATTCTTCACCCCGGTCACCAACAACTCCCAAATCAGTCCTAGCGGTATACAAACCTCCTGTTCTTGAAGATGAACTCATCATGGAGGCAGAAGTATCTGAATGCTCCTTGGCCGCAAGCTTCGAAAATCTCCTTGAAATATGCATCATCAGCATATTGAATCTTAATTGATTCAAAACCCAACACCTTAGCCTCCATTGTCTTAATTGCCTTTCTTGTACTTGATTACGTACGGGAAGGTCTTTATGAACTTGAGCCATCACGAATTTTTCTTCTTGAGGTTGGCCTGGCTTCCCAAGTGTTTCAGCGTCTCATGATCCGTGTGTATCAAGAACTCCTAAGCTAAATGGTAGTGCTGCCACGTCTCCAACGATAGGACCAGCTTGTAGAGCTCCTTGTCGTAGGTTGGGTAGTTAAGGGTTGCTCCACTAAGCTTCTCTCTGAAGAATGCTACCGGTTTCCCTCCTTGTGACAAGACAACTTCGATCCCCAAACCTGAAGCATCACAATCAATTTCAAAAGGTTGATTAAAATCAGGTTACGATAATACCGGGGCTCAGATTTTGCTCCCTTTGAGTCGCTGGAAAGCTTTTTTTTGCTTGGGACCCAAACTGAAAGGCGCACCCTTCTTGATGACCACGGTCAGCGGTGCGGCAATCATGCTGGAATCTCGCAAAAAACGATGATAGAAGCTAGTTAGTTTGTGAAAACTGCGGATGTGTCTGATGGTCATTGGCTTGGGCCATTCTTGAATCACCCTGATCTTCTCTTGGCCGACACTAAGACCTGCAATACTTACAACAAAACCTAGAAAGACAACCTCATCAGTAAAAAAGATGCACTTCTTGAGATTGGCATATAGTCATTCCTTTCGGAGAGTACTCAAGACCATTTTAAGATGTGTGATGTGCTCGGTGGACGTCTTAATGTAAATAAGGATGTCATCAAAATAAACTATAGTAAACTTAGAGATACAAGTACGTAGAACCTGGTCTGTGAGGCGCATAAAGGTACTAGACACGTTAGTAAGGCCAAATGGCATGACTAACCATTCGCAGAGGTCCTGCTTGGTTTTGAAGACCATTTTCCATTCATCGCTATCCTTCATCCTTACTTGGCAGTAACCGCTCTTAAAATCTATCTTTGAAAAGATCGCGGCTCGGCTTAACTCGTCTATAATATTGTCCAAATAGGGAATCAGATGCTTATACTTGACCGTGATGTTGTTAACGGCTTGACAGTCCATACACATTCTCCACAATCCGTCCTTCTTGGGCACTAGTAAGACTGGTATGACACAAGGACTGAGGCTTTCCCGAATATAGCCCTTGTCCATCAACTCTCAGACTTGCTTCTCAAGCTCACAGGTCTCTGTGGGATTCATGTGATATGCTGGGCGGTTGGGTAATGGAGCTCCAAAAACTAGATCAATATGGTGGTTGACACCACATATTTGAGGTAATCCCGTATGAATTTTGTCTGGGAACTCGTCTTTGTACTTGTCTACTATGGCTGTCAGTTCGGCAGGTCGTACGATGCCCTTTTGACCTGTCAGAACAAAATCCTTAAAGAGCATGAGTAGCACCTGCTCTTGTCTAGTGATAGCTTTTGAAACTGTATGTAAAGAAACGTAAAAGTTGGAACATTTTACCTCGGTTTCCTTTGATTGCTTAGCTTGAATCTCACAGACTTGAGTCGGTGTCAAGGGGGCAAGTGTATACTTATTCTTCTCATGAACTGATGTTCCTCATATTTTTTCGGTTTTGAGCTCATTATTACGGTTATATATAGGGAATTTGTCTGTGTTTTATTGGGATTTCAGGTCAAAAACGTTCAGAGTTGGAATCATGCTTGAAAGTGAACTCTGGTATTCTCCACGAGAGGAAGGATCGATCGGTCAATACAAGGATCGATCGGTCAATACAAGGATCGATCGGTCAATACAAGGATCGATCGATAAGTGCTTTAACGAGGAATATGCGCACAATCTGAGGAAAAACTTGGCTTCTGAGAGATCGACTCAATATCCAAAGATCGATCGATCAACACAAGGATCGATCGATCAATGCCCTACGAAGAAACCAAATTTCACAATTTTTCAGCTCTTGTTTTGAAACCTATAAATACTCTTTTCCTAGTTTATTGTGTGAGTGGTGTTTGAGCTTTTGAGGAACGATTTTCACAGAAGTTTGAGAGTTTGTAAGCTAGGAAGAAGATCTCTTCACACTTGNGTTTATTGTGTGAGTGGTGTTTGAGCTTTTGAGGAACGATTTTCACAGAAGTTTGAGAGTTTGTAAGCTAGGAAGAAGATCTCTTCACA
>OVBA01004648.1:0-22728 GCA_900406435.1 Lepidium aucheri
AAAACAACCTAAAATAGTACTCTAAAACCGTTAAAAATCACACTCATCAACCTCCTAGTTAGATAATATGGTGTAGGAACATCATGTATCTATGTAATTTGAAGTTTTTGAATTAATTTGAATGCTACATTCTTAAACAACCGACATACAAAAAAATCAGTCTCAGATAAGTCACAGTTTTTTGCAACTGATCTGTGACTAAATAGGATATCAGTCGCAGATCTTGAAAAAAACTGTGACTGATCTGAGACTACTGTTTTTTTTGTAATGAGTCATAGATCAATGTCAAATATCTGTAACTAAAGTGTGACTTATTTGCAAATCAGTCCCACTTCAGTTGTAGAATTTAAAGAAATTCGGAAACAATGTGAAGGCCATGGGACTCAAACCCGAGGCCGCAAGAGATGATTAGTTTTTGTTATAGTCCAATAGCCACTACGCTATGAAACTCTTTCGATAATACATTATTGTCATTATTATATATATAGGATAAGTGATTATGTTCGGTTTTAAAAATATTCCCGAAAATCAACGGTGAAGCATATTTGCTCGAAAGCAATATGATTTCATAGATTTATAGTTAACAAATACAGTGATATATATAGTTGATAAAATTTATAGATCGTAAAACACAATATTGATTGAATCCAAATTAAATCCAAAAAATGTACTCTATGTTATGGAGTTCATTAACATATACTTCAATGTGTTTTCGAATAATTCTAAAACTTCATATATAATACCTCCTAATTGGATAATATGATGTAGAAACATCATGTATCTATGTAAATTGACGTTTTGGAAATAATTTGAATGCTACATTCTTATAAAACCGACATACAAATAAATCTGTCTCAGATCACTCACAGTTTTTTGCAAACTGTATATGACTACATAGGATATCAGACGCAGATCAGTTGCAAAAAAATATGACTGATATGAGACTACTGTGTTTTTTGAAATCATTCATAGAACAGTCTCAAATATCTGTGTTTGGAGTGTGAGTGATTTGCAAATCAGTTCCGTTTTAGTTGCTGAATTCAAAGAAAATTCAAAAACAATGTGCAGACCATGGGACTCGAACCCGAGGCCGCAAGAGATGATTAGTTTTTGTCGCATTATTAAAATGTTTTCTTCGATACTTTAAATCGACGAATTTGAGCTCATTCTTGAACAAAAAGAGCAAATCAAGCTTATAGATTCTTCATAATGAAGATAAGAAGTGATTCGAACTTCCAATTTTTAATTTGGCTTTCGATTTTAGATTCAGTTTTGATTCCATTTTCGCGAAATGTTGAATTGGCCTAGCCAACACAAAATTGAGGGTTTTTTAAAAAGTCAACAAAAAATTTGAAAGTTTAATCAACCACATCCAAAGTTCAATGTTTAGTCAGCGATTTTACCAACATACAATGTTATAATGACATTTTTCCCATAATACATTATAGAAATTAATATATATATATATATAGGATAAGTGATTATGTTCTGTTTTAAAAATATTCCCGGAAGTCATCGGTTAAGCATATTTGCTCGAAAGCAATATGATTTCATTTATTTATAGTTAACAAATACAGTGACATATATATATAATTCATAAAATTTATAGATTGTAAAACACAATATTGATTGAATCCAAATTGAATAAAAAAAATGTAATATATGTTAAGAAGTTCATTTACGTATACTTCAATGTGTTTTCAAAAAATTAAAAAACTTCATATATAATACCTCCTAATTGGATAATATGATGTAGAAAGGTCATGTATCTATGTAAATTGAAGTTTTGGAAATAATTTGAATGCTACATTCTTAAAAAACCGACATACAAACAAATTAGTCTCAGATCAAAAACAGTTTTTTGCAACTGATCTTAGAAAACTTTGTTGTTTAAAATCAGTCACAAATCAGTCTCAAATATATGAAATCAGTCTCACTTCATTCGCAGAATTTATAGAAAAATCAAAGAAAATTCAAAAACAATGTGCGGACCATGGGACTCGAATTCGAGGCCCCAAGAGATGATTAGTTTTTGTTTTACTCCAATAGCCACTAGGCTATGAAACTCTTTCGGTAATTCAGTACTGCCATTAATATATATATATATATATAGGATAGGTGATTATGTTCGGTTTTAAAAAAACTTCCGAAAATCAACGGTTAAGCATATCTGTGAGTGAAGTGTGACAGGATTTTCAAATCAGTCCCACTTCAATTGCAGAATTTAAAGAAAATTCGAAAAAAATGTGCGGACCATGGGACTCGAACCCGAGGCCGCAAGAGATGATTAGTATTTGTTGTAGTCCAATAGCCACTGCGCTTGATACTCTTTCGATAATACATTATAGCCTTTAATATATATATATATATATGATAAGTGATTATGTTTGGTTTTAAAAATATTCCCGGAAGTCAACGGTTAAGCATATTTGCTCGAAAGCAATATGATTTCATTTATTTATAGTTAACGAATACAGTGATATATATATATATATAGATATAGATATATAGTTCATAAAATTTGTAGGTTGTAAAACACAATATTTATTGAATCCAAATTGAATCCAAAAAATGTAATATCTGTTAAGAAGTTCATTTGCATATACTTCAATGTGTTTTCAAATAGTTCTAAAACTTCATATATAATACCTCCTAGTTGGATAATATGATGTAGAAACATCATGTATCTATGTAAATTGAAGTTTTGGAATAACTTGAATTCTATATTCTTAAAAAACCGACATACAAACAAATCAGTCTCAGATCAGCCACAGTTTTCTGCAACTTATCTGTGACTAATTAGGATATTAGTCGCAGATCAAACAACTTTGACTGATTTGAGACAACTTTGTTTTTTAAAATTAGTCACATATCAGTCTCAAATATTTGTGACTGAAGTGTGACTGATTTTCACATCAGTATCACTTCAGTCGCAGAATTTAAAGAAAATTTGAAAATAATGTGTGGACCATGGGACTCGAACCCGAGGACGCAAGACAAGATTAAATTTTGTTGAATTCCAATATCCACTAGGCTATGAAACTTTTTCAATAATTTACTATAGCCATTAATATAAATATATATATATATATATAGGATAAGTGATTATGTTCGGTTTTTAAAAAACTTCCGGAATTCAACAGTTAAGCATATTTGCTCAAAAGCAATATTATTTCAAAGATTTATAGTTAACGAATACATTGATATATATAGTTCCTAAAATTTATAGATTGTAAACACACAATATCGATTGAATCCAAATTGAAACCAAAAAATGTAATATATGTTAAGGAGTTCATTTACATATACTTCAATGTGCTTTAAAATAATTCTAAAACTTCATATATAATACCTCCTAATTGGATAATATGATGTAGAAACATCCTTTATCTCTGTAAATTGAAGTGTTGGGAATAATTTGTATGCTACATTCTTGAAAAACCGACATACAAACAAATCAGTCTCAGAGCAGTAATAGTTTTTGCAACTCATCTATGACTAAATAGGATATCAGTTGCAGATCCGTTGCAAAAAACTGTGACTAATCTCAGACTACTATGGTTTTTGAATTAGTAACAGGTCAGTTTCACATATTTGTGACTAAAGTGTGATTGGTTTGCAAATCTGTCCCACTTCAGTTGTAGAATTGAAAGAAAATTCGGAAACAATGTGCGGTCCATGGGACTTGAACCCGAGGCCGCAAGACATGATTAGTTTATGTTGTATTCAAAAAGTCACTACGCTATGAAACTCTTTCGATAACACATTATAGCCATTATTATATATATAGGATAAGTGATTATGTTCGGTTTTAAAAATATTCCCGAAAATCAACGGTGAAGCATATTTTCTCGAAAGCAACATGATTTTATAGATTTATAGTTAACAAATACAGTGATATATATAGTTCATAAAATTTATAGATCGTAAAACACAATATTGATTGAATCCAAAAAATGTAATATATGTTATGTTGTTCATTTACATATACTTCAATGGGTTTTTGAATAATTCTAAACCTTTATATATAATACCTCCTAATTGGATAATATGATGTTGAAACATCATGTATCTATGTAAATTGAAGTTTTGGAAATAATTTGAATGCTACATTCTTAAAACACCGACATACAAACAAATCTCTCTCAGATCAGTCACAGTTTTTTGCAACTAATATGTGACTAAATAGAATATCAGTCGCAGATCAGTTGCAAAAAAGTGTGACTGATCTGAGACTACTGTGTTTTTTGAAATCAGACACAGATCAGTCTCAAATATCTCTGACTAAAGTGTGACTGATTTGCAAATCAGTCCCACTTTAGTTGCAGAATTTAAAGAAAATTCGAAGACAATGTGCAGACCATGGGACTCAAACCTGAGGCCCCAAGAGATGATTAGTTTTTGTTGTGGTCAAGTAGCCACTACGCTATGAAACTCTTTTGATAATACATTATAGCTATTATTATATATATATATAGGATAAATGATTATGTTGGGTTTTAAAAATATTCCCGGAAATCAACGGTGAAGCATATTTGTTCGAAAGCAATATGATTTCATAGATTTATAGTTAACAAATACAATGATATATATAGTTCATAAAATTTATAGATCGTAAAGCACAATATTGATTGAATCCAAATTGAATCCAAAAAATGTAATATATGTTATGGAGTTCATTTACATATACTTTAATGTGTTTTTGAATAATTCTAAAACTTTATATACCATACCTCATAATTGGATGATATGATGTAGAAACATCATGTATCTATGTAAATTGAAGTTTTGGAAATAATTTGAATGCTACATTCTTAAAAAACCGACATACAAACAAATTTGTCTTAGATCAGTCACAGTTTTTTGCAACTGATTTGTGACTAGATAAGATATCAGTCGCAGATCAGCTGCAAAAAACTATGACTGATCTAAGACTATTGTGTTTTTTTTAAATCAGTCACAGAACAGTCTCAAATATCTGTGACTGAAATGTGACTGATTTGCAAATCAGTCCCGTTTTAGTTGCTGAATTTAAAGAAAATTCAAAATCAATGTGTGGACCATGGGACTCGAACCCGAGGCCGCAAGAGATGATTAGTTTTTGTTGCAGTCGAATAGCCACTACGCTATGAAACTCTTTCGATAATACATTATAGCCATTAATATATATATATATATATAGGATAAGTGATTATGTTTGGTTTTAAAAATATTCATGGAAGTCATCGGTTATGCATATTTGGTCTAAAGCAATATGATTTCACTTATTTATAGTTAACGAATACAGTGACATAGATATATAATTCATAAAAATTATAGATTGTAAAACACAATATTGATTGAATCCAGATTGAATCGAAATTGAATCCAAAAAAATGTAATATATGTTAAGAAGTTCATTTACATATACTTCAATGTGTTTTCAAAAATTGAATGCTACATTCTTAAAAACCTGACATACAAACAAATTAGTCTCAAATCAAAAACAGTTTTTTGCAACTGATCTGTGACGAAAAAGGATACCAGTCGGAGATTAAAAAACTGTGACTGATCTTAGACAACTTTGTTTTTTAAAATCAGTCACAAATCAGTTTCAAATATATGAAATCAGTCCCACTTCAGTCGCAAAGTTTATAGAAAAATCAAAGAAAATTCGAAAACAATGTGCGGACCATGGGACTCGAATTCGAGGCTGCAAGAGATGATTAGTTTTTGTTGTATTCCAATAGCCACTAGGCTATGAAACTCTTTCAATAATTCACTACAATCATTAAAAAACTTCCAAAAATCAACAGTTAAACATATTTGCTCGAAAGCAATATAATTTCAAAGATTTATAGTTAATGAATAGAGTGATATATATAGTTTCTAAAATTTATAGATTGTAAACACACAATATTGATTGAATCCAAATTGAATCCAAAAAATGTAATATATGTTAATTTACATATACTTCAATGTGTTTTCAAATAATTCTAAAACTTCAAATATAATATGTGCTAATCAGATATATATGATGTAGAAACATCATGTATCTATGTAAATTGAAGTTTTAAAAATAATTTGTATGCTACATTCTTAAAAAACCGACAAACAAACAAATCAGTCTTAGATCAGTCGTAGTTTTTTGCAACTGATCTATGACAAAATAGGATATCAGTTGCAGATCAGTTGTAAAAAATTGTGACTGAACTGAGACTACTGTGTTTTTTGAATCAGTCACAGATCAGTCTCAAATATATGTACTGAAGTGTGACTGATTTGCAAGTCAGTCCCACTTTAGTTGCAAAGTTTAAAGAAAATTTGAGGGTTGACGACCTATTTCCATCCCGAAATTTGGATGTAACAACTGACCCACCTACTTTTCAAACCTTAGCTTAATTGCACACAAAGTTATATTAAGAAGTCTAATTGCACCTAAACTATACTAACTACAATCTAATTGAACCTAAGTTATACATAATCGGTCTAATTTTACAAATCATGGGTTTATTGTTAACCAACTTTTGGGTTATAGTCTTAACCAAATACTTAACCGATTTTAAACCAATTTAAAACCAAAATAACATCCTATCTTCCATTCTTTCGGAAGTGAAAGCAGTCGCCACATCTCCTTCATCTTATATGATTGTGATTGTTACCAAAAACCTAAAAGTATTCCACTCTTTCATTATAAACATAAAACTTAATTATCCTCAGCATATATATGATTTAGACAACATAAAAAGCAGTAGGGTTGACTGACAGAGCTATCTCATCCAAAGACATTCACATGTAAAATATCAGATTATTAATAAGCGAGACAAATAAAAAGTCATCAAATTTCTAAGTTTAAACTCACCAATCTAAAATAAATCAAGAGAACAATTTCATAAAGGATCATCACACACAACAATTATAAAGAAGATAAATAGTCAAAAAAATCATTAACTAGATAAGAGGAACAAGGGGGGGGGGGTTTACTTCCAATTGATGCTCCGTAGTTCGATGCAATCAAATTGTGCTACAATTCTCTAAGCGAGATTCCTAGTCTCATCACTGTGAAAGAGACATAAACGCTTCGAGTACTTGGCACCCAATTCCGACGCCGCTGGGGCCATTAATATAGGAGAAGAAGATGAATTCAGATTAATTAAGCTTATTGGATCTCTATTGGACAAGAAATCAAGGCTTCGGTGACCTGACTGATTTTATAAGCTTATGACTATGCACTTTACGTAGTGATTACCGTATGTCGCAGTTTTCAAATTAAGAAATTGTGGAGGCAAAGATGATGAAGAAGAGCTAAAATGAGGCAGGTTGAGAGAAGTTGCGGTGGTTGCAGTCACCGGAGATACAGCCGCCATTTCCAAAATGAAAGGTCAAATTTACAAACTTCCCGGCGGATATTGTCAAAAATGGGTGTTATTCATGTTTAAATTGGTTAAATCAGTTAAGTATTATATTTAAAATCGTAATCCAAAAGTTGGTTAACAACAAAACCGTGATTTGTAAAAGTAAACTCATTATGTATAATTTAGGTTCAATTATATTGTAATTAGTATACTTTAGGTGCAATTAGGTGCAATTAGACTTCTTAATATAACTTTGCTTACAATTAAACTCATGTATAAAGAATAGGTGGACCAGTTGTTATATACAAACTTCAAGGTGGAAATTGGTCGTTGACCTAAAAATTGAAAACAACGTGCAGACCATGGGACTCGAACCCGAGGCCACAAGAGATGATTAGTTTTTGTTGTAGTCCAATAGCCACTACGTAATGAAACTCTTTCGATAATACATTATAGCTATCAAAATATATATATATAGGATAAATAATTATGTTTCATTTTAAAAATATTCCCAGAAATCAACGGTTAAGCATATTTGCTCGAAAGCAATATGATTTCAAAGATTTATAGTTAACGAATACAGTGATATATATAGTTCATAAAATTTATAGATTGTAAACCACAGTATTGATTGAATCCAAATTGAATCCAAAAAATGTAATATATATTAAGGAGTTCGTTTACATATACTTCAATGTGTTTTCAAATATTTCTAAAAACTTCATAAATAATACCTCCTAATTGGATAATATGATGTAGAAACATCATGTATTATTGTAAATTGAAGTTTCAGAAATAATTTGAATGCTACATTCTTGAAAAAACCGACATACAAACAAATCAATCTCAGATCAGTTGCAAAAAACTGCGACTGATCTGAGACTACTATGTTTTTTGAAACCAGTTACAGATCAGTCTAAAATATATGTGACTGAAGTGTGACTGATTTGCAAATATGTCCCACTTCAGTCGCAGATTTTAAAGAAAAATTGAAGAAAATTTTAAAACAATGTGCAGATCGTGGGACTCGAGCCCGAGGCCGCAAGAGATGATTAATCTTTGTTGTATTGCAATAGCCACAAGGCTATGAAACTCTTTTAATAATTCACTACAGCCATTAATATATATAAGTGATTATGTTCAGTTTTTAAAAAACTCTCGGATATCAACGGTTAAGCATATTTTCTCGAAATCAATATGATTTCAAAGATTTATAGTTAACGAATACATTGAGATATATATATATATATATATACAGTTCCTAAAATTTATACATTGTAAACACACAATATAGATTGAATCCAATTTGAATCCAAAAAATGTAATATATGTTAAGGAGTTCATTTACATATACTTCATTGTGTTTTCAAATAATTCTAAAACTTCATATATAATACCTCCTAATTGGATAATATGATGTAGAAATATCATGTATCCATGTAAACTGAAGTTTGGGAAATAATTTGTATGCTTCATTCTTAAAAAACCGACATACAAACTAATCAGTTTCATATTAGTCATAGTTTTTTGCAACTGATATGTGACTAAATAGGATATCAGTCGCAGATTAGTTGCAAAAAACTATGACTGATATGAAACTACGGTGTTTTTTGAAATTAGTCACATATCAGTCTCACCTTTTGCCATTGATTTGGGATTTGATATTTTTAGTCTTTGATCAGTCTTACACCAGTCGCATATTTGCGACTATTTGGAACTTCTTCCTTTAGTAGCAAATGTGAGACTGAAGTGAGACTGATATTATGTAGTCTCATTTCAGTCTCAAATCAGTTGCTATATGTGCGACTAAAAATTCAGTCTCACTTTTAGACGCAAAACACATGTTTTCTTGTATCCAAGATGTAGGCCATGATTTTGTCTCTCCAATTGATGGCCTTGTCACTGGGAGGGTTGGGATCAGGGTTTGTTAAGTTAGACTCGTCCAGCATGTCGATAATTGCCAAGACGATAGTGAAATCTCCTTTTAGTAGTTGAATGCTTGATTTGTCAATGCTTTCAACCGGGATTATCCTCTTTGGACTAGGTCGGTTGTCGATGCCAAAGCTGCTAGAGCATCTACCAAAGTATTCTCTGCTCGAGAAATTTTGTTGATCTTGAACTTGAGTTCTTTAGATAGATCCTTGACAACCTTCAAATATGCCCCCTCCGGTTATTATTTGTATCATAGCTGCCATTGACTTGGTTGAGTACCAGTTGCAAGTCACAAAAACACTTGTTCCAAGTTGCGCCGATCTCTTTTGCAAGTCGGATTCTTGCGATTAAGGCCTCATACTCGGCTTCATTATTAGACACTGGAAAAGCTAATCAGAATGATTGTTCCAAGATTTCTCCTGCTAGACGCTCTAAGCGAATTCTAACTCAGGAATCGTGTTGGGATGATGATCCATCAACAAAGAGTTTCCAAATTTGTGAAGCTTCACTCGATTTGGCTGGCTCTAACTCGGGAGCTAACTCAATCAGAAAATCTACCAACACTTGTGACTTTGAGTTGGTTCTCCCTCTGTACTTGATATCGAATTTGCTGAGTTCAATTGCCCATTTACCTAATCTTCCTGATTGGTTCTGGCTATGCAATATCATCCTTAACGGTTGGTTGGTTAGCACTATGATTCTATCAGACTGAAAGTATGGTCTTAACTTCCTTGCCGATACAATAACTGCTAAGGCTAACTTTTTGGTGGACAGATATTGGGATTTTGCTCCATCCAGAGATACTTTGATGTAGAAAATCGGATGTTCAACTCCTTGGTCCTCTCTGACTAAGATGCTGCTTATAATTGATAACAAGACTGCAATGTACAACTAAAGTGGCTCGCGTTTTTCAAGTTTAGCCAGGACTGGCAGAGTAGACAAATAATTTTTCAACTTGGAGAAAGCATTCTCGCATTCTTCATCCCACTTGAAGTTTTTGTTTCCCCGCAACAGTTGGTCGAAAGGAAGGCACTTATCGGTTGATCACAAGATAAATTGATTCAACGCGACAATTTATCCTGTTAGTCTTTAGACTTCTCGCTTACTTTTGGGTGAAGGCAGCTCCTAAACTGCTTTGATATGCTTTGGGTTTGCCTCAATTCTGTGTAACTATGTAGCAGAGAAACTCTACTGATGTTACTCCAAAAGTACATTTTTCTGGGTTGAGTTTCATCCGATATTCGTTTAGTGTTTTGAAGCCTCGTGCTAGATTATCTACATGATCTTTAGCTTTTCACGACTTGACTAGTATGTCATCTACATAGACCTCCATTGTTTGTCCGAGTTGGTTAGAAAATATTTTTTTGATGAGTCTTTGATATGTTACTCCTACGCTTTTTAATCCAAACGGCATGAATTTGTAACAATACATTCCTCACTTGGTTATAAACAAGGTATATTCTTTGTCTTCCGGGTGCATGCTTATCTCCTTTTATCCTGAGAACGCATCCATGAACGAGAGGAGTTCACTCGCTGTCGTTGCTTTGACGATTTGGTCGATATTTAGAAGAGGGAGCTATCCTTTGAGCAAACTTTGTTAAATTTGGTGAAATCAATGCAGACTCGCCATTTTCTATTCTTCTTTGGGACTATGACCAGATGGCTAGCCACTCGAGATATTAGACTTCAATGATAGATCCGGCATCATTCAGTTTTTTAACCTTCTCAGTTATTGTCTTTGTTTGTTTTGGACCAAGCTTACATATAATTGGTTTATATGTTGGGTCGACATTTAATTGGTGGCTTGCTATCCTTGGATCGATCGCGGGCATGTCTTTGGCGGACCATGCAAAGGTTTTAACGTTTTCCTCTAGGAGACGAAGTAGCTTTTCTTGGATGTTCCTGTCCAGGTTCACACTGATGCTGGCACATTTTTATGGATCTGTCAAATCAACATTTACGAGCTCTATTTTAGACTGGTCCAAATTTTCGGGTGCAGGAGGCTCCGAACTTGATTTTCCATTGATAGATGTCGTTATCATGCAAGACTTGTTATGTAGCTTTAGTTCGGCAGTAAAGCATATTCGAGACATCTTCTCATCGCCTTGTAGTGTGTAGATTCTTACATTAGTTGGAAATTTTACACATTGATGTTAACTTTAAGGAACCATTTTCATTGCGTGGATCCAAGGAGTTCCAAGAATTATGTTGTAGATCAGAGGTTTATCGACAACTAGGAGTTTAATCCATCTCGTAATTCCTGCTCGCAGATTGGCAACTTGACGGTCCCTATAAAAAGGATTGAGCTTCCATCAAAGGTGGTTAGGGTTCTGTCAACCGGTTTAAGCTCGACGTCTGGGAGTGCCATCTTGTCCAATGTTTGATTGAAGATCAGGTCCACCGAACAACTGTGTCAATAAGTATCCTAGACACATTGCAATCAGCAATTGGGAGTTACAACAAGAGGATCATTGCGTGGAAAATTTATTCCTTCCAAGCCTTCCAAAGTGAAGACTATTTCCGCATCGACCGACTTCAAATACTTTCCCGGAGATGAGGTTTTAAGATTAACAATGGCTACAATTTTCCCCGCACACTTTTCGATTGATTGTATGGTATCATCACATGATTGTAATCTGCCCATAATGATATGGACGTCTATTCTTGTGGGTCCCAACTTGGGAATCTTAACTTTGTTCCTTATTCATTTCTGCTTTTCAGTTTTGGCATTTTCTTGGTTTGCCGATTTGTTGGCTCGACTTGTAGTTCTGATTCCTTCCGCTTCTGCATGCATAATTGTCGTGCTTCTTCTTAGAAATGTTTACTTCTCCTTTGGTGAATTTTTCGACAAGGAGCTCTTGCAACTGTTTTCACTTTGAAGTCGGGTGTCTAGCTGGGTTGTGAAAAGCACAATACTCGTTACGATTGTAAGTATTGTTCCATGGTTAGCCCCACAAAATCTTATTTGGACGTCCAGTTTCTTTGACTTGAAAAGCCGCGAACGTGTGCCCTTTCACTTTGTTATAACGTTGTCTTAGCTTCTGGTATTCTTCTTCAGGCGCCTTAGCCTTAGTGAATTTTGTAGCCACATGTGCTCTAGTCAGGATTTGCTGCTGTTCAAAATATTCAACATGTCTGGTTGCTCTGCACAAAGCGTTTGAGATGGTTGTTGGTCGATTTATGAAGTAATCTCGTTTTAGCGCTTCATCGATGACCATACCGGTTCTTAGAGCCTTGATTGTCATGTCGTCGCTTACTTTGGCTTTAGTCATTATCTTTCTGAGTCTCCCGAGATATGACTTTAGGGTTTTGTCATACCCTTGTTTCAGCAACTATAATTCTGTCGCCGAGGTGTCTTGGTTGACAACTATGACATATTGTTTCCTGAACAACTCGACTAACTAGTTGAAGCTTTCAATCGATCTAGCTTAGACTTTGGTAAACCATACCAATGCGTCTCTCGTTAAATTCCCGACAAAGAGTTGGCAATATGTCACGTTGATGTGTGTGATTTTTGATGGTTTTAGAGTCTTGTTTTAGGTATTTTTGCATCCGTCTAGATAGATTCTCCGTTTACTCAGGTCTTTTTAGGTTTGCTTTTCTTTCTTTGCATTTGCATTTGGAGTTTGGAGTTTCATCTAGGAAAATGAGAAAAAAAGGAGCTAAAACTGGAGCTAAGGGTAATTGGATCAGCTGCTAGGCAAAAAAGATCGTGCAAACTCGGATCGCTACCTCGTGGATTGCAGAGCGAGGACTGCTCGGAATGCTCAGGAAAATATGCCTCAGTCACCAGCCTCAACGTATCTGCCGCGAGGGAAGATAAATCTATTACACTCGGACCATCCACTCAGTCTCAACCCCCGAGGACAAAGACAAGAACCACTCCTCGGTGCCCAAGCACGTACAAGGACTCTGAGGGCAAGATTCCTGGTTGACCGACTTAGGTCGGTTTGACCATTAGGGTTATGGAAATGACCCTATAAGTACCCTCTAATCACTCTCTTATCAGTTTTTATCTGATGTTTTGCAGAAAAACTCTCTCTATTTTTATTTTTGTTTTCTTTATGCTTGTTTAAGGTACTCTTTTATGATTATGCTTTAATGAAGTTTATGATTTAAGTTTATATTGTTCATCATCTTTACTTTCTGCAATTTCAATTAAGTTCTTTATATTTATGGAAGTTAGATCTACCCTACTCCTCCGCACTCAATCCATGAGGTGAGAGTAAATCCATGTGGATCTCAAAGATAGGGTGATCGGAGGTGAATCCGTTGATTCTCTCGCCGTTCTAGCCATGATTTGAACTCTGATATCTTCTCACATGGCTAAGCTTAATGCTGATCTCTCCCTGATCAAGAGAGATCTAATTTGGGCCGTGATCTAAGGCTAGCGTCGATGGAATCGGAGACCGAGTGTCATGTGAGTGATGGCTTGATCCGCCGAAGAGAGATCTAGCATGTGGGTCGGCTGTTAGACGAGTTGGGCTTACCTTAATGCTTCTGGTTTGGCTTGATCACGGCTAGCACCGTAATGGATCATCCGATCCGGTTAGGGATCTTCACCGTGAGAATGGGTTGATCTAGCCTTGTCCCAGTCTAGGGATCTCTCAAAAGAGTTCGGCAAGTTGGGGTCGGCAAGTTTATCGCCGATCAACCTCCCTATCCTCTATATCTATGCCTTTAATCTTATTTCTATCTTATTGCAATTATTTTTCTCTGTTTGTAGGTCATTTCTCTATTTTGATCATATAAATTATGTTCTTATTTTGTCTTTTAGTGTAGTTTGTCCTATTGTCTAGTTTGCAAGCTAACTCAATATCATATCCTATCATAGTGACACAATGGTAGGTTGCTTGAACTAAAATCTAGTAGTAGATAGGTTGATTACAAGCATCTTTGAGTATTTGGTTCGACAATTCCCATTTACTTATCACTATGCTCAATTGATTTGATAGAAGTAGCAAAAACGCTTTTATCAAATTGACGTTGTTGCCAAATCGGATTTGCTTGTTCCAATTTATAGTTTACTATTCTTAGGATCAGGTTGTGTGTTACTGATATTATAACTTGTCTGTGTTTCACTCAGCTTAGATCTATAAGGACCAAGCTTCCATTTTATTGACAAGTCGTTGTTTCTGTCTTTGCAGGCCTCGCAGGTAACCCTCGCCATCTGGCAGCGAGGACAGACACAAACTCTTTACCCTCATGTTAACTCCTAAGAGTTAAGCGAGTAGTCAGTGCAAGTTAGTCGGTTGATGCACACACGATCGAAAGGTTCTCACCACTTTCCACCACCCATAGACGACATCAACCAGCTCACTCGTGAGATGAGACGAGGCCGTACCAGAATGCAGCAACAACAGCCAGATATGGACAACACTACGCCAGGAACGACAATGGATGGAACACCTCTGTTGGTTAATGTGGCCGCCCACCAGGCGCGAGCACAAAACCCAGCTCATCGCCCTCGCTGTATTGGTGCAAGCGATGCCTCGAGTACAGACACAATACGGAATGGGATCCAACCTCCAGCGATCCAGAACAATAACTTCGAGATCAAGAGTGGATTGATCTCGATGGTCCAGAACAACAAATTCCATGGCCTACCCTCGGAGGACCCCCTCGACCATCTCGATGAGTTTGAGAGACTATGCTCGCTCACTCGCATCAATGGAGTGAGTGAGGATGCGCTAAAGCTCAGGCTCTTTCCCTTCTCTCTTGGGGATCGGGCCCCATCAGTGGGAGAAACACCTTCCCACCGGATCCATCACCACTTGGTCGGAGTGCAAGCATCTATTTCTTACCAAGTTTTTCTCCAACTCACGGACGGCCAAACTGCAGAACAACATATCAAATTTTGTTCAGCAGAGTTCTGAGTCATTGGCCGAAGCATGGGACAGATACAACAACTATCAAGCCCAGTGTCCTCATCACGGTTTCAGGGAGGATACTATCCTCAGTAACTTCTACCGAGGAGTTCACCCAAAGATACGTACGTTGTTGTACACCGAAAGTCATGGGAGTTTTCTACAGCAGGAGATCAACGAGGGAAGAGCATTAATAAAAAACTCTTGCTGATGGACAGTATGACGAGGAGTATGACCGAGCTGTCAGGGGAACTTCTGATTTGGACACATCCGCCCGTAAAGAGCTGAAGCAACTTCATGAGAAGGTAGATAAGTTGCTAATGGTCCACACCAAGCAAGTCAACCTTGTGGAAGAGTAAATGGTACAAGAGGGTGAAGACGAGCAATTGGAGGAGATTTGTTTTGTTCAGAATCAAAGTGGATCTAAGCCGTGGGTCAACTACAAACAACACCCAAACTTGAGTTATCGAAGCATGAATGTAGCCAACCCACAAGATCAAGTGTATCCATCAAAGCAACGAGCTTGGATACCCAAGTAACAATGGCAGCAGAGCCTTAAGCCGGCACCAACTCCAACTCAACCTCCAACAACAAAAGAAGACCAACCGGACGTGATGAATATGCTCCAACAAATATTGCAAAGCCAAACCGCCCACCAAGCGGAAATGACCACGAAGTTTGGCGAGGTACATAGCCAAATCAATGCAAGCTATAGTGACCTCAACTCCAAGTTTGAAACCCTCAACGCGCTGAAGTATGTGGAAAGCAACTAAGCATCATCATCTACTAAGGCTACAGGTCAGCTACCCGTAAAAGCCATTCAAAACCCAAAGGAGTATACGGCTCAGTCAATCACTCTCAGAACTGTAAAGGTGCTCCCATCAGTGGTTGGAACGAAGGAAAACACTGAGGACAGTGTTATTCAAGCTGGGGGGGCAGAACAAGCCAAGAATAAAGCTGGTTACGTACAACTCAGGGACACACCTTGCAGGCCTAAGCCGCGAGGAGAGGGTGATGATGATCTGACTACTAGGAAAACTGCACAACTCAGGAAGAGCCCTTGTTTGCCTGTGCAGCGAGGAGAAGAACCAGACATTCCCAACCTGAATTTGACAGAAGGAGTTGCACCAGTGGTTGCAACCAAAGCCAAAGCACCTTTCCCTTCATGTTTGAAGAAGAAACCAAGTGGAGAAACATAAAGTCCTTTTCGATAAGCAAATGAGCGGTATATAGCTAAAGATTCCTATATTGGATGCTTTTTCCTTAATATGCAATACAAGAAATTTTTGAAGGACTCGCTTAAGGAACGAGAGGGAGAATGTATGGCTGTTGGGATCCGACCATCTGGATCGGTATTGGTTCCAGTTCTTTCACATCAAAGGAAAAGGTTCATCGCGGAAAGATGGATGATCCGGGAAGCTTCACACTTCCATGTGCAGTATGGCATCTAACGTTCATTAACTGCTTGTGTGATCTTGGAGCATCCATCAGCTTGATCCCACTAATCACTGCATAAAAGCTGGGGTACTAAAACTTCAAGGATTGCAAAATCTCGTTGGTCCTCGCGGATAGAACAACAAGGAAGCCTAGGGGACTGCTCGAGGATGTACCAATAAGTGTTGGCAGTGTGTTGGTTCCTATTGATTTTGTGATATTAGAGATGGATGAAAAACCTACTGATCCACTACTATTGGGTAGACCTTTCTTGGCGTCAGGAAAGATTTGATTGATGTGCAGAACAAGACCATTGAACTAAAGGTTGGAGAAGGAGTTGGTATGATGTTCGACTTAAAAGAAGGAAGAAAGAAGCCTACAATCGATGGGCAATGCTTTGAGATTGAAGGAACAGTAGGGGGGATGGATGAGGATGCAAATGAGGGAGCTCTGGTTCCCTTTGCAAACCCATACTAAGAGGTGTATGAAGAGTCAAGCTTGTGACTCTAAACAAGCCCACTTGGGAGGGAATCCCATATCTATCCTTTACTTTTGAAAACTCTTTTTAATTTTGTTTAAAGTTAATTTAGCTTTGTTTAATTTTAAGAACAATCTTTGCTAGTTTATTATTGTTGTTATTGGGTGTTTGGAATTTCGATCTCAGGTTCAAGGAGCCTTGACTACACTCTTGGCAAAATGTGAGGAAGCAATTCCCTCATTAAGCCAAGAGAGAGTAGACCTCACACCTAACCCTCGGAGGCAACAGAGTGAGGAGTGAGAAAATTTGACAAAGAACCTGAACCCCTCAGGACATAAGGCGAGGAGGGTGTGCGAGTAGTGTTCACATTGCCTTGAACACCACTTATGAACCTACTTGCACACCTCAGTATCCTTTTATATAAGAAGTTCTAGTCAAATACACCTCATTATGATTGATATGAACCTACTATTTAGTGCAATCTTGAACATGAAGCTTAATAGTATAAATGCTTTAATTGGAGCCTATTTTGACAATGTGGCTAACTCGTTGTGGTTTTAGATATTATCGCAACAAGGAGCCAATCAGGACTCAGAATAGTCAAAAGAAAAGCAATAAGGGAAGTTCAAGCTTTAGTTTTTCTTAATGGGTAGTCAGGCCTCAGTGTATGCAGCGAGGAGGTTGAGCGAGGAGGTTAGCTGAGGAGCACATGAGGACAAAATTTGATTTGGTTCCAGCTCATCAAGTGGGGTCCACAAACTACCAGCTTTTTGCTTAAATCTAGGGATGGTCAAGTCAAAGTTGGAGCAATCCAAGGGTTGAAATCAGTCAAGGATTCAAATTTTGAAATCGATGGACGAGATGATGCCAACGTCGAGGACGAATGGCGAGCAACTCGGGAGCCGATATTGTCTCCCTCCTTCTCCCGAGATTGTCTCCTTTCTCCCTAGATTGTCTCCTTGAGAACCCGTAACACTCGCTTATAAAAACAAGCTTCTCCCTCATTGGTTCCCTCATCCAATCTCAAACTCTCAAACAAGCGAAACCTCTCTCACCGAGTTAACTTCTCTCACCAAGTTACTCTCTCACCACCGGGGAGTTACTCTCTCTCTCCCAAAGTTCAAGTTTTCCCGATTCAAACCTTTCTCAAGCATGTCTTCTAGTGATAAGAGAAAGTTCACGGAATTCAGAAGCAATTTCATGAATGATGCACGAAGAGCTGGAAGAAGAGAGATGGCGGCGGGGCTGGAAGGTTCACCGCCGGTCCGCCGTGAAAACAGGCTTCGCCAATTCATTGTCCAATCGGATGATGATGAGCCAGGGGTAGATACAAGAATTGAAATTCCGATAAGGGAATCGGCGAGAAGATCGGCGACTGAGCCGATGGACTGGAGGTTCGTTCATGGTGAAGGAAGCTCAGCTCAGGAGAAGAGGAAGGGGAAACAGATAGCCTTGCCCTCAAGGAGCGAGGACAGTGACGAGGACAGTGAGTATGCTCAGCCCTCGCCAATGAAAGTCGAGTACGAGAGTGAGGAGAAGACAGTGAAGAAGACTGAGAAAAAGGGAAGGAACATGAGGTACCGCCGAATCATCGAGGATTTGAAGAGGAGTGGTTACTCATAAGAAGAGGCGAAGAAGGCCTACGAGGAGCATGAGGCAGAAAAGAAAGGAAAGGCTACAAAGGAGGCTGATGAATACGACAAGGCGTATGAGGCTTTGAAGGCAATGGAAATAAAAGGTACATACTTCCCACATTCTGGAACCATGAGGAAATTGGGAATCACTGAGAATGTGGATAGGGTGTTTAGCTTGCTTGGTATTAAAGTTTGCATGTATATGGGGAGTTCTTACATTGAGGAGACATTGCAATTCCTCGCCACCGTGGACCTTCTTATCTACGCAAGTCTGAGATTTCCAGGATTAAGAAGAATGGACCTGGGTACATAACGTTCACCGTGTACGACAACCTATACAGGGTGACATTGAGGGAGTTGGAAATGATTTTTGGGTTTCAATCTGGAGAAGTGGCATATCTGGATGTTGGAGAGAATGATACCGACGAGGTATGGAATATGTTTTCCGGATCTAGGGAGTATGATTCTTTGTAGAGCAAGGGAAGTTGGATCCGCAACCCAGCCATCAACTATGCGAGGAGAGTAATAGCCAACATGATTTTTGCTAGACCCTCCACCTCGCCAATCAACCTCAGGGAGATGCACATGATGGTTATGGCGATGAAGGAGATTATTGGAACTACTCCAAGCGGGCTGCATATTGATGGAGATTAAGCGAACTCCAGGATGTTGTTTGTATTAGCAAAGCACCTCCTCACATACTGCGGAAGAGCAATGACAAAAATGGGAAGGAAATCTGGGAAGCCAAAGCACATCTACATTGGTGGAGTGGTTTCTCGAATACTAGAAGCAAAGGGGGTACCCTTGAACATTGAAGATTACAATTGGGCTCCACCTTAATTTATGGACATGTGATATCCTCAAGGAGCACGCCTCATTGCCAAGGGCAAGATTGATGGGCGAGCTGTGTACAAGTTCGACCATCTAGATAAGAAAGGCGTCAGGATACTTCTACCCTGCCCGGAATACATCTCCCTGACCATAATGGAGAATGTGACTTTTACTCCACCCATTGCGGCTTTACTCGGCGAAACCCAGCGAGGACAGCAACCTCATCAGGCAGAAGAGGAGATAGATGAGGAAGAAGTTGATCCTGAATCCTACTTTTTCGAGGAGTTCACTGAGAAGAACCAAGGGATAGCAAGCAAAGAAGCCCACAAGCAGATAAGGAAGCTCCAAAAGTTGGAGAAGTGGCTGCTCACAAAGGTGAAAGGCCTCATGAAGGAAAAGGAGGAGTGGTTGAGCGAGCGCAAGAGGATGTGGAAAGCAATTGATGGACTGGAATCATCGCTCAGAAGAACAGAACCCCAGCCTCGTACACATGACTCGCCACCACCAGCGAGGAGGCACTCAACTTCAGCAGGTCCCAGCTCACACCAAGCGCAAGACGAGCAACCGCAATGCCAATCAATGGACACGATGCGGGTATACAAGCGGACCGGGAAGAAGGGCCAGAAGCACCGGTCAGATCAAGAGCAAACACCTTAGGAAGGTCCATTGCACGCATCCCTTGCTGACCATGACCGCGAGGAGTACTCGGACAGTCAGCAACACATCGCACCCTATGAAGGAATAGCTCTAAGAGGGTACCCAAACCCTCACAGATACACTCTGATATGTCTGGATTTTAACACTTTTTAGGACCATTCTTAGAGCCATTTTCCATCCATATCATAGCATTTGCATCATTCTAGAGTCCTTTTAGGGTAATTTTCATGTTGTGCACTTGCATACCATACATTCTGCATAAGAAGCGGATTTAGGTGTTTTAAGGAGCATTTTGGAGCCAAATGGATGCAAGGAATGGGGCAGGCAAACTTAGGAAGACTTGGATGAACAAAGAAACAGAGAAGCCAAAGTTTAGACTCCCTCGCACCTCAGCCTGGCACTACCAAGGGCAAGGACTGACTGAAGAACCTTGCTTCGTGTTTAGACCTCGAGGATGACATAAAAACCTCACCCTTGTGGAGAAGATCTCACCTCGCAGCCAAGCCTCGACCCTCAATCCTCGAGGGAGAAGACCAGACCACTTATCAGTGCCCAAGCTCGCGCAAGGACTTTGAGGGCAAGATTTCTGGTTGACCGACTTAGGTCGGTTTGACCATTAGGGTTATCCAAATGACCCTTAATCACTATCTTATCATTTTATCTGTTTTTTTCAGCCGAAAAAATTCTCTCTATTTTGTTGTTGCTTTCATTTATGCTTTGATTAAGGTACCTTGATGTTTATGCTTTGATTTGAATGGAATGATTTTAGATTGATCTTCATCCTTAGTGTCTACTCTTTACTTTATTGGTCTTTATGTTTATGCAAATGAAATCTCCTTTGATCCTCCACTCTCAAGCCATGAGACGTGAGTAGATCCTTGTAGATCTCGAGGATAGGGAGATCGGAGGTGAATCAACCGATTCCCTCGCCATGCAAACATAATCTAACTCCGATCTCTTCTCACATGGCTAAGATTAAAGCTGATCTCTCCCTGATCAAGAGAGATCTGATCTGGGCCGTGACCTAAGGCTAGCGCCAAAGGAATCGGAAACCAAGTGCCATGTGAGTGATGGTTTGATCCACCGAGGAGAGATCTAGTATTGTGGATCGACTATTTGATGTATTGGGCTGAAGTTTAAGCTTCTGATTTGGTATGATCATGGCTAGCGCCGTAATGGATCAACCAGATTAGTTAGGGATCTTCACCATGAGGATGGGTTGATCTAAGCTTGTCTCGGTCTAGGGATTGCTATATTTAGCTCGGCGAGTTTACCGCCGATCAAACCCTCTCTATCCTATAGATCTATGCTTTTAACCTTAGTTTCATTCATTACAATTATCTTACTCTGTTTTTTATGCATTTCCCTGTTTTGAATGTTTAGGTTCTGTTTTAATTTTTTCCTCTAGTCTATTTTATCTAATAGCTAGATTGCAAGCTCATTAGATAACATAGCCTATCTTTGTGACAGATTGATAGGTTGTCTGGACTAGGAACTAGTAGTAAATAGGTTGATTACAAGCAACTTCTGAGTATTGGTTCGACAATCCCATTACTTACTCTATGCTTCAATGATTTGATCTTAAGGACTCAAAAACCTGTTATCAAATTGGCGCCATTGTCAAATCAGTTTTTGCTTGTTCCAATCTATATTTTACGCGTCTTAGGATCAGGTTTTGTGTTACTTGTCTTTGCTTCACTCAGCTTGGATCTATAAAGACCAAGCTCATATCCTATTGACGAATTGCAGGCCTCGCAGGTACTCCTCGACAGCCGAACCCGAGGACACCACAAACAACCTGAGCTCAACGTCTGTACTCGCTGTGAAGCCCCGAGTTCAGGAAACTTCACACTCCTCTGTATTTGCAGGCCTCGCAGGTACTTCTCTAGGGCCGAACGCTGGGGTAGCACATAAACAACTTAAACTCAACGTCTATACTCGCTATCTAGCCTCGAGGTTAGGCAACTTTGTCTCCCTCAACTCAACTACTCAACATGGACACTACACTTCCATCCGAGGGAATAATGGGTATTGTACATGCCATAAAGAGGGGACAACAAGCAAAAGCTGCTGCACTCACACGGAAATTTGCTGAAATTCATGATCAAATTGAGATCACATATCTGAAGCTTGAGAGCCTCAACGCAAGACTTCAGAAAGTTGAACAAATGTAAGCAAAACCTCTACCTTCCATGCATTCTGCCCAGCTCCTCGCCTGTTCCCCTCGAAGCCCAATACACCAAGGACAGTCGATGATCCGAGCTATAAATGATGATGTTAAGGGCTGCATGGTTAAAGAGAGGAAGGATAGTTTACTCAAAGAATACACTGCCCAACATGCCACCTTAGGGAATGACAAAGAGCATCCTCCACGAGTTTGTATGGTTGCTAACACTGAGGATAGTGTAATTCATGAAGGGGGGAGAAAAAAATGCTCAACTCGTCTCCAATAGCTAGCCTCGACACTCCACCTCAGGTTTTAATGGTTAAGAGTGGCAAGGCTAGTGATCACAGCAGAAAAATACCAATATTTGAGGAGGTTGTTGATGGGGAAAGCCTTA
>OVBA01004649.1:0-22726 GCA_900406435.1 Lepidium aucheri
TTATTGCTAGAACCGATTTGGAATTGTGTTAAGTTATCATCTAAGTTTTAAGTTTTGTTACCGAACTTGGATTTAGTTCTTGAATAAGAATGGGACTACTTCTAATGGAATTGTTTGGGCTTGTCATTTCATAAAAACGAAATTTTGACTTAGTGAAATTTGGACTCTAAACGATTTTCCGAAGACTTGTGTAGAATTTGAGAAATTCGGGTTTAGGGTGTTACATTATATCTCTTAATGACTTTAACATGGCATGTGCCAGCTGTGGCCTCACACACGACCACTTAATTACGATACTTAATTATTAATTTTTCCATTATTCATGCTTTTAATTATAATTAGAGAGATTAAAGTCTAATGAAGTACACAGCTCCAAACTGTAAACTGTAAAACTCTTCATTTTAATTTCTTTCTTACATAAATGAACTCATTCATTAGATCTTTGTGCTATTTTTGACAAATTAATTTACAGGGTCTTAAATTATACTCCAAGTCAAAGGCTATTGGTTTGTGAAAGCTAAATTGGAAGATAGAAGAAGACTTAAAATTTAAATGAGATTCATCCCCTCTGCTTAATTATGGCTAATCAATGGCTCATAATTTAAACTAATTAAGATAATTAATTGTTTTTGGTCAAATACTGGGTCACAACTGGCCGGTCTATTAGTCAAGTTTCTGTATAATGTAGCCAGCATGACTCGATTTCGAAATATGCAAGTGTATCTGCCTTTAACGGACTTACTACCTGCCACTAGGTTAAATGCCACTTGCGACAATTAATTTTTTATATAAGGATCTCAATTTAAAAATATAAAAATAAATTAAAAAAGAGAAAAAAATAAAAGCAGGATGACGAAGACGTTCCGTGGACCTGTAGTATAGCTAAGCGCTCTGTTTGTGTGTTTTTTCTTTCTTACTTCTTTAAAATTATTTCTTCTTTACGCCAAACTCTCTGAAAGCGCAGTGTGTCCCCTCACTGTTGACTACTCTTTGACCCAAAGGCTTAACACATTACTTTTTTTGGTTTACCTGTCATTATACAAATCAGTGTTTCTAGATATAGCAATATGAGGTGTATTCCATTCAATGATCAGCTCACTAAAATTTGTGGTAAAAGACTCACAATTTAGGAGACAGGCGAATCACATCTCAAGTCATATCTAAACAAGTATCTCAATCAAATAATATCATTACTAGTTGAAATACTTAGGTCATCTTCTTTGTACAATCGCTACTTTAGCGGCGATGGATACTTTGTGAACTGTTTACATAAACAGTAACATAAGTAATAAGAACACCTCCTATAACTGAGTCGCAACAACGTAATCAGTTGTCGCTCATTATTTTAGCGGTCAAGAATAACACCATCTACTATATAATTGTAGTCGCAGCGACTAATTTTACTCTTTTATTATCATTTCTGATTTTATTAGTGTTAAATTTGGTGTCGTTTGATGCTATCACATCGACGCTTTAAAAAACACCACTTTAATAATCTAATACGAAGAACCCAAAAATTTCATATAAAATCAATCTTTTTGTTGCTTTAGAAAACACACTCGAAAACTAAAATCTAAAACCTGAAACTCCTAAGCTATATATTAGAAGAGAAGAAGATGAGAAAAGATTGAAAAATATTGACACAGAAAGAGAAGAAAAGTTTCTTTGAATTCCATTAACTGTTTGTAAGAAGTCAATGCAGTATCTGATCCTCTTTATATCAATAGAGGAAACAGAATGGTTCTAAAGAAGAGAACCAGTTTAGACTATACCAAACATGTAAAAATAGAAATCAATTTTACAATTTAATACCCTCACTCAATATGGCAATGAGATTGATGTAAGAGCCATCTTGCTTATGAAATCATGAAGTCTTCCTGTGCTGGGAAGCTTGTTAAACATATTTGACAATTGATGAGAACTCTTGAACGCTTTGATCAAAGCATTAAGAATTTCAGAGACTAGCTTCTTCTCGTGACACTAAAGAAAACTTCTTGTAAATTCAGCTTTGGTGAAATTAGGACCACCTTCTTTTCAAGTTGCCATAGTTGAATGCACTTGGTTGCAATGGTTTATGAATTTCGTAAGCTCTCAATCTGAGTCCATCTCTTTTGTCTTATTGAAGGTTTCATTTCTCCTCCCTTTATGAGTTTGAATGGATTTACCATGGTGATTTGGAGCAACAATCTTCATCTTTTGTTGACCCTTGAACTGATTGTGCTTCTGTGTCATCTCTTTGATGGTTACTAGGCTTTTTTTTGTTCCCACACCACCAAACAGCAAGTTGTTAATCGCAGGTTTTATCGAATTTGTAGCCGGAATAAGCTCTGATGTCATGGACTGACTGAGCAAGTTGTCATCCTAGTTGAAGAACTAACTAGTCTTCTTGCAGTATTGCAAAGCTTTACAGTCTTCAAGAAACGATCTTAGCAGAGTAACCAATAAAGAAGAAGGATTTCATTATCAATAACACCAAACATATATGCAGAAATTACCGAAGTGATTTGCTTCAGAGGTGGATTTGGTTTCAAATTCACAGTCCAAGCCAACTGAATTGCTTTTCTTGAAGAAGAAACTTGAGCTTATTGCTTGGACTTTCGAACAACCACAATTTCAAGGTTTTTGAGAGAATCTCTGGTGGAATGACCGTAGATTTTAGGAAAAGAAAGTAAAGTGAAGGTTTGGCGGAATAACAATGTTATGGTGTTGTTCTATCTAATTTTCACCATTTTTGATATAGAATCTTGGAGGAATAGCTAAGATTTTTAACGTAGAACCAGTGGAATAGTTGATTCAACTTGAAAAAGAGAAAGACGTGAAGAAGATGAAGATCTTCACAAAACAAACTAAAATCGGCGGAATAACCGAAACATAGATCATGATTTCTCAGAAAGTGATTTCTTTGACAGAACAATCTCAAATTCTCATGAAGAAGAAAAACATTCCGATCAATGACAAAAAATTAAACAAAACAAAGAAACACAGAATAAATATTAGAAAATTGAAGTAAGATCGTAGATTGGTGAAGTTTAATCTTCACTGCTCTGATAGCATATTAGAAGAGAAGAAGATGAGAAAAGATTGAACAATATTGGCAGAGAAAGAGAAGAAAAGTTACTGTGAATTCCATTAACTGTTTGTAAGAAGTTAATACAGTATCAGATCCTCTTTATATCAATAGAGGAAACGGAATGGTTCTAAAGAAGAAAACCAGTTTAGACTATACCAAACATGTAAAACCATAAATCAATTTTACTATCTAATACTATACATCACATTGACATCTTATTAAGTTCCTATTTCAATTAGGATTACACTTTTACATTTTGATAACTCCTAAAAATAACTAACTTATCTAATCTATTTAAATAGCTTGTACTTCAAGCTATTATCTTCAAGTTTATTCAATCACTATAAGTACTAGTATGACTTTAAAACTTTGATTACAACTTGTCTTTGTTAATTTTAGATAAATATAATATTATTTTGCATAATATATAGCAACAGTTAAAGATTAAAGCTGTTGAGAATTGAATGCGAAAACTCGAGGAATTTTATCTTTGATAATCTGTTTAACATCCACGACTTAAAAATATCAACGTGGTGGGATAATAAAATAGAGTGATTAAGTAAGGTAGTGAAAGAGACAGAGCAATGGCGATGCATAGCAAATGTATCGATGGCTAGTCTGGTTTTGCAATAATTGATAATGTAAGTAATAATAATGGAAAGATGCACAGAAGGCAAAGAGATTTGGATTTTGGAGGAGAAAAAGAAAAGAGAGAGAGAGAGAGAGGAAGATCCTTAAAAATCCAACAAGTGGGGCTTTTACGTACCGCATGAGGGGATGCACCCTACCCTCCATATCATACACTTGATTCACCTACCCTTTTTATTATTATTATTATTATTATTATTATTATTATTATTCAATTCTTTATATTACTACCTTGATTAATTATTATTAGTCGCAAGAATGAGATAAATTTTGATTAGACAGAACCTGGAGAGATCATTAATTAAGCACATCGTATTTAAACCGAGAGTAAGAATTACATACTACTAGTATATATGGAGTTCGTTGTTTTTGATTTACAATAAAGTTTAAAAGACAATGATTATAAGTAAGTCTTTGCATTTCTTTTTTGGCTGCTTCTTGTTGTGTTGTGAGAATATTATTCAAAAACAATACTAAAAATAAAAGATGGGGCATCGTCGCACATGGGGATGCATTTCCAAACTACTACTATTATATACTTCTATTATGTGTTTTGGTACGTCCAAACGTAGTTTATTTTTCTATACATAACATTACTAAAGCATCTTCGGTTAACATTTAACTGCTACTGCTCTATTCAAGCTTATTCAATTTTATATAATGCTTTGTTTTTTTCTTCTTCATTTCTTTTTCCAGCTCCCCATGAGGTGCGTTTTATTTATTTCAAGTTTTTAACTGAAATCAAACTTAACAAAAATTAAACAGATTAACAACTTAAATATCCTCATTTTCTGTTAGCAGATTTTAAAGGGTATCCGGTTTTGCCAACAAAATTAAAATGTCTTTTCATTTTACTGTTCAATTTCTATAATGCGTACGTATTGTCAATGAAGTGATACATCAAAATACGAATCTTATATAATCTGAGGTCCAATTTTGTTTCCTGTTCATAATGGGTTCATATCATAATTATAATCTCGTAGAGTTTTGATTTGAGCCATTTGATTTAACCAAAAAAAAGAATCGTAATGAAAATTTCAATCACTAATACTCTAATACTAGTATAATATAATTCGTAAAGACAAGGAGGACAGTATCGTAATTATGTAAAAAACCTGGTGGCATTCTTGTGTTTCCTTGACTATATAAGGTTCGTCTCTCCCAAACTCTGAAAATCCCTCCACCTGACAAATTTCTCTCGCTTTCTCGAGAAAAACCATAAAGTCAGTTTGACTTCAATCTGGAAAAAATATGGCTGGAAGTCTTGGGAAATGCAGCAAGATCCGTCACATTGTGAGGCTCAGGCAAATGCTGCGGCGATGGCGTAATAAAGCGAGGTTATCTTCGGCCAGTCGTTGTGTACCGTCCGATGTTCCATCTGGACACGTGGCAGTCTGTGTTGGTACCAGTTTCAGGAGATTTGTGGTGCGTGCGTCGTACCTGAACCATCCGATCCTCAGTAATCTCCTTGTTCAAGCTGAGGAAGAGTTTGGTTTTGTTAACCAAGGACCGTTGGTTATTCCTTGTGAAGAATCGGTTTTCGAAGAAGCTATCCGGTTTATTTCCCGGTCTGATTCGTCTCGGTCCAGCCGGTTTACTTGTCCAGACGATCTCCAGAAATGCCACGGAGGAATGAAGAGCAAGCTAGATCTGTTGATCGAATCTCGGCCGTTGCTTAACGGCGTCGCCGAGAAAGTCGTCTGGTGATAATCCCTTAAGATCTGACGGTGGATATTGACCCGGCTTGACTTGGAACGAACTTAATCGCCATGTGAAGGGAAGAAGAAGAAGAAGAAGAAGAAGAAGAAGAAGAAGAAGAAGAAGAAGTACAGAAAGCGAGTTTTTGAATAAAATCGTCATTGACTCCGCTGAGTCACACCCGAGTCGGGTCGAACTAATTTTTAATCGGGTTCGGGTCTTTTTATTTTTTAATTTTATATAAATTGGGGCCAAATGAAAATGGCGAGTTACATACTAGTATTCGAGAAGGAGATGGCGGCCAAAGGTGGGTGAGTCGTTCCACCGAGTCATCCCGGGTTCGAATCCGAGTTTGAAGACTATAAATGTGTATAAGAGAAATGAACATTTGGGTTCATGAGAGTGATTCATTCGAGTATTTCCCATTACAACATTGTCACTTTTCTCTCCCTGTAAATTCCCTTAATTTTACAATCGAAATTTATGCTAAGTACTTTTTTTAAAAGAAATTTATTATTTCTTTAGTAGCAAAGTACAAATTTTTGTTCCATAGCAGCATACAACATTGTTAAAATTATATACTCTTGCTCGTACAAGCAAAGAAATAACACCAACTATTCAAATGATTTTTTATTTTATTTTTATGGTTTAACGAACATATTTGAAATGTCTAATTCATTCAAACTTTTAGCTTTTTGAGTGTTTTACTTAGGAAAACAATATACCACCCGCAGTCAACTTTTTCAACGGACTACTGAATTAAAGGGTTATTTATTCAGCTAATAAAGTTAGTTTACGTAAAATATTTTTAAATTTTTGTATAATTATAGAGCTACTTGGAGCGTAAAAGGAGAGATATATAATGCATAAATACAAAAAAAAATGCTGATAAAATAAAAATACATAATATACCCAAAAAGAATTGCAGGAAAGATAGAAGTTGAAGAATAAAAAAATAGAATCCGACAAAGGCCATGTGAGGGAAAGACAATAAGCCCATATTTGTTTCTTCTGTTCCGCCTGTGCTCAACTTTTTTTTTTCTATAAATTTTGTCTTCACTTTCTTTATACAGTAAAAAAAGTACAGTCGATGGTACACAACATTCGTTTAACGTAAATGTTAATTTATGGTATAGAATTATGCTGAATGCAGAATTTAGCAGAGTTTTTTTCTTATATATTTTGAGTAGAATCTTGTGAAATTACTTAAAATCAAATAGTAATAGTTGAATTTTGTTGAATATAGAATCTGACGGAATATTTTTTAAATATTTAGATCAACAAAATCTAATTCATAACCAAAATTTTCTCTAAAACTTCATTTATTCTACCTCATGTAGTGGTGAACCCTTTGGTGCTATGTTCATATACCAAAAAAATAATAATTAACACTTGAGGTAAACCGAGTCCGAGCCAAAATAAATGAAATATGAAAGTGATTATATATCTATTATTTAAATATCTTTTAAATTGTTTGTATTTAGCCAAACAAAGATCGGGTTCGGGTTCGGATATTTTTATCCATATATTTTAAACACAAACCTGCATCAGAAGCTAATCTAAATTATATAAAGACCAAACCGAAACCCATTAAATTTCCAAATGAGACCTAGATTTTTGTATCCAAAACTAAAATATCTGAAATATAATTGGATGTCTAAACCCAAGGGAATGATCAAAATTAGTAAATGAAGTTAAATACTATACCCTAAACATACCCACTTGATGCATAAACCCATGAGAATGATTATATCCAAGAAATTTTAAAATAGTTTATTTATAAAGTTTAATAAGATAAATTATAAATTCTAATAAATAGTATAGTTATAGCTTTAATAAGATAAGTTTTAAATCTGAATAACTCATCAGAATGATCAAAAGTAGTAAATCAAGCCAAATATTATCTCTAATAGACTCACTTGATGCTTAAACCCTTGAGAATCACTGTAACCCTTAAAATTCAAATTAATATATTTATAAGTTTAATATGATAACTTATAATTGATTTTTATAAGGTTTTATAAGATAACTTATAAATAAGGTTTATATTGGAGCAAGATTTAGCATTACAGTTCTAAATCTAACTCGGGTTTAAAGAGGGAAGTTGGGTAAGGATTCTGATCATTTCAATGAGTAAGGAGATTGCACTGAGAGAATTATCGTCGAGTTGTTTCTTATTGCTTATGCTTGAATATCTAAAAGTGGATCCTTCTCTCAAAGGACCTTAACCTATAAAGCATAGAGGCGGTTACAACTGATTTGAAATAAGAAATGTTACATTTTTGTTTAGATTCGAAATTATCCAAAAGATCTTTTCTAGATTTTTAGAATTTTTTCATATCGGAATAGGGAAATTTCAATTTCTTCGTTGATGATGTGTCATCCAAATTCCTCCTATTCTGACGAATTGCCGAAAATGAATTCTTCCGAGTTGGTAACGAATAGCCAAGATGGACCTTTAGTTAGTTTGCCGAGTTAAAGACTCAGAATTCTTTGAACATCGATTGTTTCCTGTAGACCAAAGTAGGGTCTCAGATGCACCTCCAACAATTGTCTTCCCCCAGACTTGAAAAATTATCCTGAATTTCTGAGTCGGAGAATTAACCTACTTTTGGAATCTTTGGTCCACGTGTCAATATGTCATTGGGTTAATTTTGTAGTTTGACAGTCTATTCATATGACATCATTCCGCGCCATTCCGTCTTCTAGTAAATCCTTATAAATACTGCATTTTGCTACTCATCTTTTTACCTTCATCTAAGTTGCAAATGTAACTTCTCTCTACTTTTTCTTTATACTTTTTGTACCGAGATGTCTTTCTTCTTTTATTATTCATCTTGTCGTTTTACATTGGTTTTGATGGGATGAAAAAGACGAAATTGAGTCCGATCTTGAATCTGGAACTAAATGTTCTCATTCTGATTCCTCTCCATCATCTGGCAATGCTAGTAGGAAAGAAGCTGACCTCTTAGCTGGAAGCGCTGATGCTGAGTTGGATTTGATGAATTTTGACGATGATATCATCGTTCCTGAAAGAGTTAGCCAATCTAGGGCCTCTCCTCGAGTCCTTTCGTTTGCATCTTTCCTGGGTGACCTTTTAAAGGCCTCAGACAGGTGGCTTAACTCCCTTGTTATTTGCCCGATGGTTAAAAACCCAGATAAAGTTAGAAAGAGTTTTTGAGCTTTGCTCGGTCATGAGAAGTATCGACATTCAGATCCCTAGGCCTGAAGATAGGCCATGGACTCCTCTAGATGGCTTCATGCCATTTATGACTGGTGGTTTACGGAAGCTAAGATATGACTTCCAATTCCTAATCTTTTTCCCGTGTAATGTTCTGCTTGGAATATTGTGATGTCCCAACTCAGGAGTTCTGGGATAATGAATATCCTTGGCGCCTTGATTCTTGGGTGTGAATCGGGAGTTGAGATCTCCACTCACTTTTTTGAAGATATAACAATTTTCTGTGAACACAAGTCTCCTAAAGAAACATTCTTTGTCAAGACTCAAAACGGCCTTTGCTTTTTGAAAGACATTACTTCCGATGTTACGAACTAGACAAATAGTTATATCTTTGTTCGCCCTAAAACACATCTTTTTTTCTAGTGGCAATCTTGAGTTTAGAATTTTTTGGGCGAAGAAACCCCGTAGACTTTAGGCATCTTGGTGCTTAGCTTCTTATTTTGCTTAGATGCTCATTACCGTTTATATTTTTTGCAGTAAAATACTCCTTAAACTGTTCTCCTATCTTATATTATCAATACCTGGAAGATAAGCTTCTCAGAATTCCCCAAATTAGGTGGAAATGGTTGCCGTTTGGCCTTCTTGAAAGAACAACTTCTTCTTTTTCTAAAGGTACTTTTTTTCCTGAAAAATGAATTTCTTCCTTTGCTTCAAATCTTGAACATAAACTTCTCTTACAGGAGCCTTACGAGTTAGAATGAGGATTGGAGACTTCACAATGCCCAATGTCATGGATGACCTTGACGCCATCCTTGACAAAGCTCTACCTCAATCTTCTAAGATTGAAGTGCCTCTGGTTGAACGTTCCACTCTTCAACCGAACAAAACCACAAAGATAGAATGTCCTTATTCTACTGATGTTGTTGGGACCGAGTTGGGAGATCCCAAGACAAACAATCCGGCCTCAATAGCCGTGACCCCACAGATAAGGTCGATAAGGGTTCCAAGGGTTCCTAGTCTTCAAAGAGGAAGATGAAAAACTTGGCTAAAACAAAGAAGGCTTGTGCTGAAGAGGCGGGTCTTTCTACTGAGGTCTTGGATTCACCTTAAAAGAAATCCGAGAAGAAGAAAAAGAAGATGGACTATAAGCAACCCGGTAAACCTTTTACGTTTCCTTTTGCTAAACGATTGAGTGAGGAGGTGATCAGTTATTGTTCAATGGTATCAGGTCAAGCTCCTGCTCTTGAAACCGTAAGGAGATAAAATAGGAAGCACAAAGTGCCTGCTTTTTTGGTTGAGGCGCCTCAAGGTAAAAATTCCAGAGCTGTTGATGACTTAAGGTTTGACTATAGCTTTAAGGTGTCAGCCCCTATTATGAATTGTATGAGAGAAGGCGCCGAATTGATGCTCCATCTCAGGACACCCTTGAGATACCTCCCCCTCCTACCAAAATGCTTAACAGGAAGAACTAGAAACGGTGACAACATTGTTCTTGGTCAGTCATTTAGCCCAGTCTTTCTTCACTGTTCCTTTCTGAGTTACTGATTTATGCTCTCGATCTTCAAGTTCATTGCCCAACTAAACTGGGTTCTCCTTGGTCGCAAAAAAGCCTTGGTTACTGAAATCGAGAACTCTCATAAGCTTAAAGAGGTGGCTGATCATGTCAGGAAGTCCCTTGAGCCAATAAAAACTCAGAAAATTGACTCAAAAACCGGTCGAGGCTAAGTCTTCCCTCAATATGGCATAAGCTGAACTAGCTCGGGTAACCACTGATTTAGAAGTGGACCAAGATAAATCTCTCAAGCAAGATGAGGAGGTTTCAGCTCTTAAAATCACTTTGAAGTCTGCGAGAGAAGACCGGCGTGTTGCCTTTAAAGCCGTTGAGAAAGTTAGCTCTGTCATTTCGTTGCTCCACGTTGACTTGGATGCCTTTAAAGGTAAATTTGATACTCTTTCGCATTGCATTGTTGTTTCGGAGAAGCTAGAAATTTACACAAATTCCTCAGGCTGTTTGTCTAGCTGGTTTGAGAGAATTTGGCCAGATTTAAAGGTCTTGAGGCCAATTTGAATGCTTGTTTTGCTTACACCTAGTTTCTTGGGTACGACTCTCTACTTCAGTCCCTATTAAAGAAGCAGGTGCAAGTAGATTCGGGTTCGATCTCATTTGGGTCTTAGAAACTTGCCAAGACCAAAGCGGCCGTTGAGAATGAAGTTGCTGCGGATTTGCTTCCTGATGATATGACTGTTCTGGTTTTTGAAATCGGAGAATCTTCAAGCCTTGATGAGGCTGATCCGATTTAGGTTGCTGCTCCCGGGACTGAAGATTGTTCTAAGGTTGGTATACAAGACTTTGAACTTGTCACTATTCCTATTCGGGGTTTCGACCACTATATCTTAAACAATGATTGTTTTTCAAATGATTGTGACGAGGACAAGCCATATGGAGAAGAGCATGTCAACGATGAGCTGGTTGGAACTGGCGAATAGCCTAGACCCTTTCTTCTCTCCTTTTTATTGCATAAAACATAGCCCCATTTATTAGGATACCTATAAAAACTTTCTGCAAGATGAATATACAAGGATTTGGATATTTTGCATTGTTATTTTTTAGAAATGAACTTGAAGTGGGTTTCAACTAATAGATGATTATCGAGTTCTATTTTAGAAGTTAGATAAAGCTTGAGCTTTTAAAATTTAAATCATCGAGAACTTGATCTCGGCAAAAGGGATTGCCAAGGATTAGACCCTAGTTATTGGCAAGAGCTAAGTCTCGACAAGATTTTAAGCCATAGCTATTATGAGATAGAATTAGATCTCGATTTATAGTTTGAGATATGTATTTCGTAAAAGGATACACTCGGCAAGATTTTAAGACGCAGCTTATAGAGTGAGGATTAGATTTCATTGTTTTGGCCTTTAGCGAGAGTTGATCTCGAAGCTCTTTTTATGAGTTATCCTTGTGATTATAAAATTCGGCTTAGTACGAACGAGATTTTAGGACTCAGTAAGATTTAAGACTCGGCTTAGTTTGTGCAAGGTTTTATAACTTAGCTTAATACGAGCAATATTTTAAGAATCGACAAGATTTAAGACTCGACTTAGTTTGTGCGAGGTCGAGCAAGATCTTAAGACTCGGCGAGATTTAAGACTTGGCTTAGGCTGGCAAGGTTTTAAGACGCGGTTAATTTCGAGCGAGATTTTAGGACTCGGCAAGATTTAGGACTCGGCTTTAGAGAGTAGTGTCTTGGCCTTTTCGAGAGATTTTATGACTCGATGAGTGTCTAGCGAGGTTTCAAACTCGATGAGATTTTGAGACTCGAATTAGAGAGTAGGGTCTCAACCATATTTCGAGAGATTTTAAGACTTGATGAAAGTTTGACAAGGTTTCAAACTTAACGAGCTTTTAAGACTTGGTTTAAAGAGTAGAGTCTCAACCCTATAAAATATGTGTAGACATTTTTTTTGCCGAGTTTGCGACATGAGAATTTTATTAAGTTTTAACTGTACCTGAAGGCTACCTACGTATCCCAAAGGGATGAGACCAAAAAACTAAGTTCTGATTACATAGTTAAGAGATTAAAGAGGCATCAGTTGATGTGTAGACAACGCCAAGCTGGCACATGTTCAGTAGTAATAACGCTTCAGGTTGATGGAGTTCCAGCTTTGTAGAATCATCTCTCCTTTCATTGTTGCAATCTCTTATACTCTGGGTTTCACAATCTTGTATACGATATACGACTATTCCCAATTGGTACCGAGTTTTCCTTCGTTGAGTTCAGCCATGTTCTCAAATACTTTTTGAAGCACGAGGTCTCTTTTGTGAAGTGTCATCCTCACACTTTCTAATTGTAGTACTTTGCGGCCCAGCTGTTCACCTAATGGGATTGCGACCTCATCTCGTCCATAATTCTGAAGATGGTCGCAACATCTAGCATCACTGACATCTGCTATGCGGGAAAATGTTGTGTAGAGGTCCGACCTTGTCTCAGGATGTTGGTCAGCTGTGAACTTGGTGACTTTCCAAACAAATTCCTCTGCACGCTTGCGAGTACTTCTTCGTTCGGCCTGTTGGTTTGCACTGATGGCGGGCTGATTTCACTCATCCTACCTGCTTCGATTCGATCAAAACACTTGGTGTTGCTTCGATCTGCCACTTCTTGTAGTTCTAGCAAGTTTTGCACCAAGGTCTTAAGCTATGGCGGCTCAGCGAGTGGTCCAGAGAGTTTTTGCGACTCCTCAAGATTCTTCTCCGTTATACTCCAGGGTTTGAACATGGTTCAGAGTTGAGCCATGAGTCGGGTTAGTCTGTACCTGAGACATATCAATAATTCTTCTGGCGGGTGAGTGAACTGTACTATTGTCTCCTGAAATTGTTTATGGTTGGCGATCTTCTTATTTCTTTTGCATAAAGGAATCCTTCGATGTTATCCGCACATACAGCACCAATTGTTCGAGCATGATTTAACACCACAATTCTAAATCCAACTCGGATTTAAAGATGAAAGTTGGGCAAGGATTATGTTCAATTGAAAGAGTAAGGAGATTGCACTGAGTGAATAAATTCCGGATTGTTTCTTATTGCAAAGATGAAGATCTCTGAATCATGAAAAAGAGCAAATGAATATAGATCAAAATAACTTGATAGATTGTGTAAATTACATATTTAGTAATCATATAGCAAATAACACGTATATAAGACATTGTAAAACTAAGTAAAAGACAAAAATATTTTGAAAGTTCGATTTAAAGTTGGTTTATAAAGTCTTATAAGTTTAAGTTATAAAATTTATTTTCAATATTTTGATTTTGTAATATTTTATACAGTTTAATAAACAAACTTATAAATGTATATTATATTAACACCTTATAAATTAGTTTTTTATAAAGATTCATAAGGTTTTATAAGATAATTTATAAATATAGTATTATAAGATTTTATAAGATAACTTATAAATTTTTATAAATTTATAAAAAGGATTTTGAGATAAAAAAAGTTTAGCGAGAAAGAAATATTTCGTGAAAATTTTTTTAAAACAAATTTTGATGGCATTTTTATTTTTTTCATTTGTGAGAAGTATTTTTTTGCAAAAATAAAACTGAAGAGACAATATTGTAAAAAATTACAACAAAAAGGGTTTTACTCAAAATTTCTCTTATATTAATGATATTTAGAATTTCATATTTGTTCGAACAAGATTTAGCACAAAATTTCTAAATCCAACTCTGAGGTTTTTAGAGGGAAGATGGGTAAGAATCATGTTATTTCAAAGGAAATAAAGAAAATAGCCGAGAGAAAGGAATGCCTTATTGCTTTGTATTGCTTGTGTGAATGTGTGAAAAACTTAGTTTCTTTGTGGAGACTTCCCCCTCTATTTATAAACCATGGAGGCGGTTACAACTGAATCGAAACTAGGAAATATTATATTCTGTTTAAATTTGATGTTATCTAAAAGATTTTTGCAAGATTTTTGGAAATATTCTAAATCGTAATAGGAATATTTTCATTCTTTTTTTGATGACGTGTTGGCTGAGTTCATCTTATTCTGAAACATGACAAATTACTTCGAGGAGACTGTTCCTAGTTGGTATCAACTTGGCGAGATGGCTTCTTAATTATCTTCCCGAGTTCATGACTTGAAAGTTTTTAAATGTTGATTGTTATCCATAGACCAAAGTAGGATCTCAGATCCATCTATAACAATAGTCCCCCCCACACTCGGAACATTGTCCAAAATTTTTTGAGTCGGACAATTGACCTACTTCTAGAACTTCTAGTCCACGTGTCACTTTGTCATTGGATTAATTTGCGGTTTGACAAGCTATTTGTAAGTTATTATTATGCGTTGTTTCAGCTTCTGGTCTCGCTATTCATGTTTTACCTTCATCCGAGTTGCAAAGGTAACCTCTCTCTACTTTTTGTGCTCAGACGCTACTCCTTTACTATCCATTTTTGTTCTTTTAAATCGATTTAAGGTGATGAGAAGAGAATAATCGAGTCTAATCTTGGAGCCAAAAGTTCATCATCCGATTCTTCTACATCTTCTGGTGACGTTAGCAGTAGAGAAGCTTACATCTTTGCTAGAGGTGGCAATACCGAGTTGAATCTATTGAGCGGTTCTGACAACAATATTGTTGTTCCCGACAGGGTTGGTCAATCTGGGGCTGCTCCTTTAGTAATGTAGCAATTTCCGATTTTTCTAGCGTTAAGAAAGCCTAAACAGCTCGTGAATAGTTATTGATTATAGTTAAGAAATAAGCACCACCATAAGTTGAAAGTGTTCGATATGAACTCAAACATCATAGTGTAGTAATGCAAAAGGTGCCAAAACTTTATAAGAACTTTGACAAAATAAAGTAAATATTTGTTTTGCCCAAACAAAAATGTCACAAGACTCTTGACTATCAAAATCAATATCTATTTTATTTAATAAAGCATTAAATTCAAAACTTGACAAGATTGATGTCCAAGCTGTGATGGCACAACATACTCGGGGAAATTTCACAGCAGTTGAACGGATCCGGTTTGAAATTGTCAGTCATGTGAAGTTGTAAACCCCCTCACTCTCTTATCTGGCTCCAATCGGGGTCCTCATAAATTGATCCTGCAAAAAACACAGTGTATCAATAAATATTGAAATTCCACCCATCAGGTTGAGTAGCTTAGAAACCAAGATTAGTGTGCAATTAAAATCACATAAAGAATGCCATCAAAAGTATAATCATCTTGGAAAACTATTTTCCCAACCTGTGTAGCACGAGAATGACATCCATTAAGAAAAGTAACTAGAGAAGACATAATGGGTTGAACATCCTGAAGGATTGTTCGGTTTCCTTTCGTATGATGTGATGCACATGTATCAATTATAACATCATTACACAATGGTTTACGAGACACATGTTTGGTTATAAAACCAGATTGTTGATACTGGAGAAGTGTTATAAGCAGAGCAACATGATCAAAAGTAGGTAGAGTAGTGGAGGAAGGGGAATCTGAAGGTAAAGCGTGTGTGGCATTAGAACATCCATGACCTGTACTTGAACCACAAGAGTAGTAAAGGAAGGAGAATCAGAAGGTCTCCAAGCGAGTTTCAATAGCCGCGAGAACCTTTGTATACTCAAATTCTTTGGCCTTTTGGTCAAAAATTTCTTCTGCTTTCTCTAAAGCCCCCAATATTTCTTTACCACCAGCGCACTAGCCATGCTCAAAACCTTTTCAATCTCATTCTCCTTGGAGGCAAAAATTACCCGCTTATCTTTCTCTAGGCGAGCCACCTTCTTAACATACATATTACATTTCGCTGTCATTGACTTCAGCACCTCTTTTAACTTTTCAGCTTTCTCAATCATTTGGGTCACAGAGGTTCTGAGCTTGTCAAAAGAACGGTGATCCCTGACAGAGAAGGACGGTGGGATTTGAGCCTGACAAGACGCGTATCGCCCAATTAAGTGAGCGATGGCTCCAATACCCTAAACAGGTCATACACATTTTTAGTAAATATAATAAAAGAAATAATATCAAAAGCACCTAAAAGCATGCTGCCACGATCAAACATAATCTCCCATAATCAAACTTTCTCACGATGTCCAAGAAAGAGAGATTGAGAAGTCCTCAGAAATAACCAGATGTCGAAGGGCCTCTAAAGAATATACCCCGAAGGTGGGCAGCTTAGGTGCTTCCAAAGGTTGCTTCTCCTCACGACACCCTGGGTCAGCACGAGTTTTCTTAGAAGAAAGCTCCTCATCACAAGTCACCGGCCTCTCAGTAGGGGTTTTGGCACCATAATCAACATTTTCCTCCTAACAAAGAGAATTACGGGTCTTCTTCAAGCCCGACGGACGATAATCATGATGAATATCATAGCGTAATGAATGGCGCAAGCGACTGTGCTAAGATCCCAAAGAGCGGGAAGAACGCTTTGAAGCAAAAGAATAATTAGTGTGAACAACCAAAAAATAAATAAATAAAACACGATAAGAACAAAACAAGCATCATCATGATACCTTTATTGCGATCCAAATAAGCTGAAGAACGAAACAGAGATTGAGAATACCTGGTAACCATGAGTGCGAGAGCCAAAGGGCAAAGTGCGCGATGAATCCTCTCAACAGTGCAGGAATTCCAATAACAATTGCCCTTCTTGACCTCGGAAATGATCTTTGCTCTTTAGGCAATGTAAAGCTCGATAGTAGCTGCAAGTCAACGATGAACCATAAATGCTATATAAAACTAAAAATAACGCGAGTAAACTCGGAGGGCCAACCAAGTTCTTAGCCTCATTAAGAAAGGATGATGTCAGAAAAGGATTATCTGAGAGTGGCAAGAGATTTGCGAAACCAAACCCTTTCTCCTTTCATTGGTCGTCGCGCTCTGGAGTACTTGTGATCCAATCCAAATGAGAAGTATAGAAGCAAGGGTAGTTATTGCACTGATGCTTGCACAGGATAGCATGCCAAAAAGAAAGCAAAGAGCAGGGACTCAACAACACATTTCTTTTGCAAGGGTGAATATGACCAACGCATGGCAGGCACAAGAGAAATGGATAAAATTGGTCGAGAGCAACACGAAGCTCCCATAACATAAGAAGAATGCACTCAAGGACGGGAAAAGATAACTCGTAATGGTCAAAGTAGTCCATGGAGGCCCAAAGATACATATCTGGTTCATATTCCAGAGGAGAACCCAAATGATCGACATCTGAAAAGATGCAATGACAAAACTTGAACTGCTCTAAATCACAAAGAGACATTCCCTGGCCTAGCCTCGAGGCATAATAGTGGATGGCCAGATATGAATCGGAAGACATCTTTCAAAATCAAGCAACAAATTCATGAAGAGAAAATTCAAAAAGAAAAGTAGAGAAAAAGACTCACCAGAAATAGAGAGGAATAAAAAAGAGAAGAGTAGGAATGAACTTATAAAAAATGGTGGAAGTTAAAGTGTGAGAACATGCATAAGCGATGGTTGCAGCCGTCAAAAATTGAATCCGCTAACCACACGCTTTATATGGACACACAAGAAATCGACAACCATTGATCTGATTATAGTGTGAAATCCAACCATCAATTACGAAAAGGAAAAGTTCCAGTTTTTAGGCAAATAAAATAAAGAAAAGAAAATTAAATAATTTTATTATTCTTCTACGTTCGAATAAGGAATCTCGGGGCTACCGTTGGTGGATGGCCCAAATTGCTCACGTCCATCGAGATAGATTTGATATTGAAGACGAAAGGATCACGGAGTGACCCAAACCGGGAATACAAATTAGTATCAGTTCGATCGCCAACAAAGGAAAGGTTATCTTTGTGGAAAAAGAATCAGCGCACTGATCAAATACGGAAACAAGATCTCACTAATTAAAGGCGATTGATTGGTACGATAATGAGGACGGAAACACTGTCTGATCTGGTTCACACTATGAGCATTATCTCCTTAATGGCGTCAACATTAGGTTGTTTGGATAAGTTGCCAAACTTGTTTCTCTGGGTTGCATCTCAGAAACAAAGAAAACAACATCTCATGACATGGGATATTATTTGTATGTCAAAACAAAATGGTAGTTTGGGTCTTCAAAAAACCAAAGAAATTAAGTCCTTAATAATTTTTTGGAGAAGGTTTCGAACCGTTTAGCAGGCTGGAAAAGTCGAGTGTTGAAGTCTGGCTCGGAGAGTTACTTTGACTAAAGGTATGCTGTTATATATACCATTTCACACTATGAGCAATATCTTCTTATAGACGTCAAACCTAGAATTTTTGGATAAAATGTCGTGCTTGTTTCTTTGGGGTGGGTCTCCTTAACAAAGAAAACAACATCTTCTAGCATGGTATATTGTGTGTATGTCGAAACATAATGGTGATATGCGTATTCAAAAATCCAAAGAAATGAGTAAGTCTTTAATTGCAAAAGTGTGCAAGCATTTACTTCGTGATGATACAAGCTTCTAGGCTCAAATTTTAAAGAGAAAATACAAAGCACAGACGATACAATCTGAGGTTTGGTTTTGTAATGTAAAGAGTAGATCATCTAATTTGAAGAGTACTTGCATAGGTTTAAGAGAGATGGTGAAACCCTGGATCTGATGGGTTTCGGGAATGGTAGAATGATTGAGTTTTGGAACCATAGATGGCTAAAATATTCTACTATTGTAAATGATGCTCTAAGGCCAACACCAATTAATATTAATGCCATGAAAATTCACGAGCTGTGGAATTCGAGAGGAAGTTGGCGAATGGATCATATAGTACCTTTTGTTAGTGAGTGTACAAAATTGAGATTGTTGTCGATTATTCTTGACGAGGTAACTGGTGCATAGGATATGCATTCTTTGGGATACACTACTGGTGGTTAATTCACTGTATTCTCAAAGTATGGTATGCTTACTTGATCATCGACTCCGGGTCAGTGTATGTTAACTTTCTTTAATCGCGACTGGAAAGCTTCGGTGCCCAAACAGGTTCCCTTTTTCTTGTGGCTTTTATCTCACCAAGTAATTAATAACTAACACTAGGAGACATCGATATCATATTGGAGCCGGTGATATATGTCAGGTATGTAAAAGTGACGTTGAGACAATATTACACATCTTATGTGATTGTCAGGCGATGATAGGAATATGACAGTGATTAATCCCGATAAGAAAGCATTAGGTTTTCTTTAGCTTATTGCTATTTGAATATCTTTTTAGGTATCTTCATGGGAAAAGTGAATCTATACCTGATAATTGTCTCTTTTGTTCGCAATGACGGTATAGTGGAGTTGGAAGTAACGTTGTGGGAATGTTTTTGGGACCACGAGTCGTTGTAGAGATAGGGTGCAATTCATACGAAACACTAGTATGGAGGTGACTATATGCAATAGGTAAGGTACTTACAAATTGTGATTCACGACCTCGAGCTGATCGGTTGATATCTTGGAGTCGTCGAATTGGTGTAAGCTAAATACTATGGTGTGGTTCGTAGTTTGGCCACTGCGGATGGAATGATACATGATTCTCATGGTAATTGATATGGAGGCTTCCCTTTAAATATAGGGGTATGTATTGCACCACTTGTGGAGTTGTGAAGCATTTATCATAGTTTATACATAGCATGGAGCATAGAGTCACGAAACTGGAATTGGAGACTGACTCAAAGTTGGTGGTTGGATTTGTGACAGACAAAATAACGTTGCTCACATGTTATCCTTCATAATACGTTTGTGCTATGAATTTTTCACGAGAAAGTGGATAATGCTAATTTCATATTTGTATAGGGAAACTAATCATCTAACATACAAAATACCTAACTATGTCTTCTCCTTGTTTTAGAATTTAATTTTTTTGAGTCTATTTCCGAATCTGTTAAAAACGTTTTTGATGATATTCTTTAGATGTTACGATTTTAAGAAATATTTGTTTGTAGTTTTAGTTTAAATTTGAATAAATTAGGGAGGTTTTTCTCTATTTTGCTTACCCAAAAAAATTAACTTAGTATAAACAAGTTTTAAAATTACATAAAAACTAACTCCTTGATAAAAAAATGAAAACTAACTCAATAATTTATGTTTTTAAAATTCAAAACACCACTTATTTGAAACAAAAGAAAACATTTGAACATAACTAATAGGTTGGCCTCATCCCCATATCACATGCAGCAAGACCATCAGATACCCTTGGGGCCGTCCACATGAGATAGCTGCTCAGCTATGGTCCCTTGATATTGCCCCAAAATTAAAAGCTTTTTTATGGAGATTTCTATCAAGTGCTTTGGGAGTTGCAGAAAATTTGCAGATATGTTCTATTCCATGCCCACCTACTTTCCTTGTTGCTGTTTGGGTTTTGAAACAACAAATTATGCATTTTTACCTGCCCATATGTGTTAGCAGTGTGGCGCGCTGTTGGTGTTCCAACAACAATTATCTGGCAATCCTACTGTACCAATTGAGTCAAAGATTGAACTCTTATTTCACGTACATGATGATCATAGTTATTCTTATGCCAACTGTTGTCTACCGTTCTGGACATTTTGGCGGTTGTAGAAATCCCATAACAATTTACTCTATAACCGGACAAGTATTTCCTCATTGGACCTTGAACAATACATATGGTTCAAGAGTAGTGTTCTCGGGTTGCTCCCTCATCTAGGGTGTTATGTAACCATACTCTTTTAACATGTCGATGAGTACTTTCTCCTACAGAATTTGTTGAATGTAACTCTTACTCTGCACACCATGTTACATAATCTTCAGGATTAGGCTGGATGATTTGCGATAATCATGGCTTGGTTTTACATTTTAGTATGAGATATATTCAGGGGGGATTTATAGTTGAAGAATCTGAAAGAATGGCTTTACTGTAGGCTATTCAGTTCACATGGAATTTGGGTTATCAACTGATGATATTTAAAGGGGATCATATCAATCTTAAATACTGTTTTGGAACGTGTACGGAACTATCGTTTGCAACATTTGGTGTCCACGGTCCGACAATAGCATTCTATTTTTGCCTCATGGATATCTTTCATTGTTTATGTCAAGCAAATAGTTGTGCTGATATTTATCTAAACATATTTGACAGTGTGCAGATACGAGCTGACTCATATTTCACACTTGTCCTTCTTTTCTGACTTCTCATTTACCAACTGATATTTCTATATTTTAGTAAAGCATATTTAGTCGGAGAAAGAAACTTATTTTATGAATGAATGAATATCGAAAACAATAAATTACAATTATGTCTTAATACTGCTATACCATGGCCGGCGGTGTCACAACCTTCAACTACCAATCTTTCTTTTACGGGTCACAGGTGTTTTGTCGATGGGTCGTGGAAAAATACTGATTTGTATACGGGTATTGGCTGGGTGTGTTTTTCTGATGATCACACTGGTATCAGTATGGGTGCTCGTCGGCTTAGAAGAAGTCTCTCTGCTCTACACTCAGAAGTGGAAGCCCTTTTTTGGGCAATGGAGTCCTTAATTTTTTTTCAGTTCTTGGAAGCGGATTTTGCAACGGATTGTTCGGACGTCATAAAAATTGTGTCGAATCCAGAAGATTGGCCAGCTTTTCAAATTTACGAGGAAGATTTTTTTTAGGTTGAAGTATCTCTTTAATGCTTTTTCGCTCTTTGTTATTCCAAAATCTCTTAACCATAAAACTAATATTTTTGCTCGTTCTATTAGAAAGTCAGCTCATGGTTTAGTTGTATAATATTTTTTATGTTTTTTTTGGAGTATAAATTTTTTATTAATATATTAATAAATATGCGTTGATAAAAAAAAATTACAACTACAAATTGGAATCGATGCGGCGGATTAAGTAATATGGTTGGTGTTCAACAAACATATGGAAACAATTTATTATGGTCAATGCGAAATAAATGTGCTCAAAATAAAGACTAGTGTGTTGGAGCTACTATTCTGTATAAGTAAAATAATCAAAATATAGGCGAAGTGTTGCTTAGATTATTTATAAACAATATTATGACATATTTAAAGTTCAATACTCCCTCTGTTTCGCAAAAAGTGTCATTCTAGGAAAAAAAAGGTGTTTCATAAAAAGTGTCATTCTACAATTTCAATGTACCTTTTAACAAAAAATCCCAACTTTAACCTCCAATCAATTTTTTTAACATCAAATCTAACTAATCATTACCTTTAATCCATTGGGGCATAAATGACTTTGTATTTTATTTCTTAATTTGTGTGAAAAAATTTAGAATGATACTCTTTAAGAAACAGAGGAAGTATATTAGAACATTTAATTAACAAATATATATATATATATATGAAAAAATTACTAGAATAGGTAGGAATTATAGGGTAATTACTAGAATAGATTGGAAAAAAAACAAAAAATAAAAAAAGGGTGCAATTACAATTGCACCCTTAAGTAACAAAAAAAAAAATCTTCTTCTTCTTTCTTCTTCTCTTTTCTTCTTTCTTCTTCTTTTTTCTTCTCTCTTCTTCGATCTCTTTCTTCTTCNTTTTTCTTCTCTCTTCTTCGATCTCTTTCTTCTTCTTCGATCTTCTTCTCTTTTCTTCTTTTTTCTTCTCACTTCTTCGATCTCTTCATCTTCTTTTCATCTTCTTCTTCTTCTTCTTGAATCTTCTTCATCTTCTTCTTCTTCTTCTTTCTTCTTCTCTTTTCTTCTTT
>OVBA01004650.1:0-22720 GCA_900406435.1 Lepidium aucheri
TAATTAAACCGAGAAACACATTGGCCACACATAACGGAAAATATTCTTACAGTGACATTATGAGAAGAGAGTAAAATTTAATTATATATATATAGATGGTAGAGAGATTCGACATGGTGATCACCAAATAGTCAAATTAGCCTTCTTTGTGCGGCCCATTGTTCGAACTCAGTAATAAAACTTGATTTCTGCTAAACTTTATCTGAAATTCATTCAGTTGAGGCTGAGCTATATACCGATTCTGAACATAATTTTGACATTAACGAAATATAAAGACACTAAAGTGTGTCTGGGTTAAAAACCCGGAACATCCTAAAAAAGCCTAGTGAAGATTGACTAAAATTTTGGAGAAATCTAAATAAAGATTTCCGAGTAGAAGATTAATACAGTAGAGTAGGATTTAAAAAGGGAGGAAAAAGAAATAATGTTGTAATGAACAATGCTATGTCCGAACAACACATTAGCGAATTAATAATACTCGGGTAGGTTTGGTCAGATTATAGACATTTGTTTCAATGCAGATATCTCAGACAAAGTAAAAACAAAAGACGACATGTGAGATCAGTTTCACTCGCGTCTCAAGTACAATCTACAATTTACTCGCTTCATATGACTGACACGTGTACTTATAAATTTAAAAAATAGCGAGTATGTTTGTAATTTGTATTCGCGAGTCTTTGATAGGCACAAAGATTTTTGAATTATGTTTCCTCGCAACGGCTCTCTCTCTCTCCTCTGCACATCTCTCCAAGACAAGAGTGAGTTCAGATTTTCAAAAAAGAAGAGGGAAACCCCAAAGCAAATGATATATTAAAAGAATTCTTTTTATGAAAAAAACAAAAGTATGATTTTTCATCATTAGTCCTCTACACCCAGTCACTTCTCTCTCTCTCCATTCTCGATTTAGGTCACTCCTTTGGGCTTCAAATCTCATCTTTTTGTTTTTTCCTCTCATTCCTATCGAACCTCTAACAAGTTTTTCTTTTGATACTCATGAGGCAAATGGGATTCTCCATTTGGGTTTTCTCTGTAATTTCTGCAACTACCCTTTTCCTTTCGTGCTCCTTTGCTCTTACTCTTGATGGTTAGTTCAATGCTTTTCTCCGAGTCTATGCTTTTTTTTTTGTTCGGTGAGAAATCTGAGATTTGATCATCGGATTTCTCAGCTGTTTCAACTACCTCAGGATGTTCTTGCTGAGAAATTTCTGAAATATCTTCCAAAATTTGGGATTCGATGTTGTAGGGTTTACTCTTTTGGAATTGAAGAGTGCGTTGAACGATACGAGGAACTCTCTAGACAACTGGAAAGATTCAGACGAGTCTCCTTGTTCTTGGACTGGTGTCTCTTGTAATCCTCAAGACCAAAGAGTTGTTTCTATGTAACTTCACTTTGTCTTCTTCTCTACAACATTCTCAATCTTCCGATTCTTTCTTTTACTGATTTTGTTTACTGGTTGTGCAGAAACTTGCCTTATATGCAACTGGGAGGGATAATCTCTCCTAGCATTGGAAAACTTAGTAGATTGCAGAGACTGTGAGTGATTAATCTTTGTAAATTTGGTTTTTAAGCTCAATTTCGTTTTTAAGTAGTTTGTTTCAGTTCAAAGTTTTGGTTGGATTTATGTAGGGCACTTCACCAGAACAGCTTACACGGTACAATTCCTAATGAAATCGCCAATTGCACTGAGCTCAGAGCTATGTAAGTCAGATTCTTTTTTTTTTTTTGCAATTAAACTGTAACTTCTAAACTGATGAGGTTATTCTGATGTTAACAAAATCACAGTCTTCTTTTAATAATTGATAAATAACAGACCTTTAGTTAGTGTTGAGACATGTATAAAACATGGTTTCAGGTATTTGAGGGCAAATTTTCTTCAAGGTGGAATACCAGCGGATATTGGCAAGCTTACATTTCTTACTATATTGTAAGATTTTAAATTTCTTTGTATTTATTTTAGTTTCTCGGTTTGTTTTCTTTTAATATTTAGTCATTTTAATGAAATTGTTGGGAGGCTTTCAGGGATCTATCAAGCAATACACTGAAGGGTGGTATTCCTTCTTCACTTAGTCAATTGCCAAGATTACGCTCCTTGTAAGTGCAAACTGAATCTTTTTCTTAGATATTATGTTACTTTCGAAGATCTATCTGTTTAGTTTTGTTTGTTCTCGAACTCTTTGTTTGATTCAGGAACTTGTCAACCAACTTTTTCTCTGGTGAGATCCCGGATATTGGAGTTCTCAGCAGATTTGGACTGGAGACGTGAGACTTCTCTTCTGTGTAACTGTTGGTTTTACCTCATTAAGAATTTGTGCTAGTGTTAGACAAGGTTGTTATTTCTGATTGTGGTTTTATGGTTAGGTTCACTGGTAATTTGGACCTCTGTGGCCGGCAAATTCACAAGCCATGTAGATCATCAATGGGGTTCCCTGTTGTTCTTCCTCATGCAGAAAATGATGATGAATCAGGTAAGATCCTATTGTCAAACTACATATCAAGGCTTCCTTCACTAAACTTTCTGATTCCTGATTTGTCTTTTGAAATCCATACAGATCCTCCAAAGCACTCGTCACGCTTGATTAAAGGAATTTTGATCGGTGCAATGTCTACAATGGCCCTTGCATTCATTGTTATCTTTGTGTTCTTATGGATTTGGATGCTATCAAAGAAGGAAAGAACAGTAAAGAAATATACAGAAGTCAAGAAACAAAAGGAACCATCGGAAACAAGTAATATCTGCATCAGAAGTATTCTGTTTTCTTATATTACTGCTTTTCATTTAATTGAATTTGGTCATTTGTCCTCAAAAAGGTAAAAAGCTTATTACTTTCCATGGTGATCTTCCATATACCTCGACTGAGCTGATTGAGAAGCTAGAGTCTCTTGATGAGCAAGACATTGTGGGTTCTGGAGGATTTGGCACGGTTTATCGAATGGTAATGAATGATCTTGGAACCTTTGCGGTTAAGAAGATAGATAGGAGTCGAGAAGGATCAGATCGAGTATTTGAGCGAGAGGTAGAAATTTTGGGTAGTGTCAAACACATCAATCTGGTGAACTTGCGTGGATACTGTCGATTACCATCTTCAAGACTTCTCATCTATGATTATCTAACTGTGGGGAGCTTAGACGATCTTCTCCATGGTAAATGCACTAACGCATATCTAATCTTTCAGTTTGGTCTGCGATGGGTACTGATCATTATTTTCGGTTTCTTTTATCTCTGAAGAACGAGCTCAAGAAGATGGTTTGTTAAACTGGAACGCCCGGTTGAGAATAGCTCTAGGTTCCGCAAGGGGTCTAGCGTATTTGCACCATGATTGCAGTCCCAAAATAGTTCACCGTGACATAAAATCAAGCAATATTCTACTCAATGATAAACTAGAACCTCGGGTCTCGGACTTCGGTCTTGCAAAGCTCCTTGTTGATGAAGAAGCTCATGTTACCACTGTGGTAGCTGGCACCTTTGGCTATCTTGCTCCAGGTTCGTTCTTTGATTAATCAAGAGAATTTAAATCACTAAAGTTGCTGACTTTCTGATGAATCATGGAAACAGAGTATCTGCAAAATGGGAGAGCGACAGAGAAATCTGATGTCTACAGCTTTGGAGTTCTTCTGCTTGAGCTCGTAACCGGCAAAAGACCAACAGACACGACATTTGTTCAAAAAGGCTTAAACGTCGTCGGATGGGTAAGAAAAAAACCTCAGATGTTGTCTCCGACAAGAACCGTTCGGTTTTTTTACTTCCTCAGATTTGGTTTCTAATCAAATGTTCTTTGTTCAGATGAACACTTTGTTAAAAGAGAATCGATTAGAGGATGTGATGGACAAGAAATGCGCAGATGTAGAGGAAGACTCTGTTGAGGCATTGCTCGAGATAGCTGTGAGGTGTACAGACGCTAATCCGGAGAACAGGCCAGCAATGAACCAGGTGGTTCAGTTGCTTGAGCAAGAAGTAATGTCTCCTTCTTCCGCAATCGATTACTACGATGATTCTCATTCCGATTACTGTTAGTTCTTATCTGCCGCTCAACAATACCGGAGAAAATCTTAAGCCTGAGACTGGTTTTTGTTGTTGTTACGTTATAAGTGTTCTGATTTCCCCCCGAGGAATGTGATTGTAAATTAGAATTGAAAGGTGAAGTTAAGATTATTGAGGTGCATTGTTCTTGTGCACTTTCTCGTATTGTAACGGAATTTTATCACAAGTCCAAGCACAGGACACTTGGGAGCTCTGTAATTATTTATTTACTATTATATTTTGGTTCTGTTTGTTTACATCTGTTTCTAAATTGTTAAATCTATTATTTCACCACAAATATTACTACTTCTTAACCATTTTGCATAGATATAAACTAAGATATTTATGGGAAACTAAGATTTTTTCGTACAAAAATTCGTATCTTGTGGTTTCGCTAAGTGTTTTTTTTTTTGTTGTTTTTTATTGGAGTTTTTGTGCCGGAATATTTTATATTATCCTGAGGTTAATGAAATGACCTTTCGTTTAATGGAAGAGACTTGATGCATCTCGGAGCCCCATTCAGCATCTTAAAAGGCCAACACTTTTCTCGCTAATACCTATTATTATTATTAATATACATATTAAACCATTCCTCGTTATACATTTATATTTTTTTGTATATATGACAAACAAAGTTATATCGTACTCACAAAACACACAAATTTTTGTATGGGTAATTGACCATATAATTATGAATTTACATTTACGCATAAGAAACCATTGATCTCAATAAAGCCCTTACGATGTCATTAAAACTTAAAACATTCTTTTACATAATTATTATCAAGTAATGATAGTTTCTTGTTGATCTATATGAAGGTTGGATTTTCGCTAACCTGTTTCTGTTTTTTTCAAGAGTATATATGAAACAAAGGCAAATCTTCTATATAATTATTAGTAGGTCTCCATAAACAATGATACTTATAAGATTTTGAATCTGGACAAACTGATCCGAACTGAAATACATTTTGAAAATCATTATATCTTAACATGACCTAATTAGATTTATCTTTGTCTATTTTTGTTTATTGTTAATAATTTTTGTCTATTTAGAAGAAAAGAAAATGAGTTTAATTATAAACTCACTCTCCACCAGAATCATTCTGCAGTTAGCAGTTCATTGAAGACTCACTCCGTACCAGAGTCTTTCAAAGGCAAAGAGTAACTCTCAATACCAGAAACTTCTACTCGACAATGCCATGTGCAAAACCTCTTATCTACAATTTCTGTTATGTTTTACCTTTTGTAAACTGCCAGGTATCCATCATATTTAGGACACTGGTTTCTCTTATACAAACAATTCACTGTAGAGAGATTAATTAAGTTGAATGAAATACAAAATTTATTTTGAGAATACGTTCTTTTTTTTTTATGGTATCAGAGCCATGGATCTTACTCTTTCCGCTGCTCCTCTAAGTATAACTCAATGTGTTACCTTGAAGCTCACCTCCTCTAACTATCTCCTTTGGCGCACTCAGTTTGAGTCATTTTTGGCTAGCCAGATGCTTATGGGTTATGTAACTGGTGATACACCTTGTCCATCTACAACAATCACCTCTGGATCTGGTGATAATGCTATCGAAATAGCTAACCCAGCTTTCACTACTTGGATCAGAAACGATCAACTCGTTAAGGCTTGGCTATTTGGGTCTCTCTCTGAAGACGCTCTCTGTGTGGTTTATGGTCTTCAAACGGCTCAAGAGGTTTGGCTTTCTCTGTCTAATAAGTTTAATCGTGTTTCTGCTTCACGAAAATTTAGCCTACAAAATCGAATGCAAAACTGTAAGAAGGAAGGCAAATCTCTGGAAAGTTATATAGCTGAAATCAAATCCATATGTAATCAACTTGACTCAATTGGTTATCCTCTCTCAGATCTAGAGAAAATATATGGAGTTTTAAATTGTTTGGGTAAGGATTATGAGGCTATTGCTGCTATTATTGAACATTCAATGGAAACTTGTCCTGGTTTTTCCTTTGACGATGCTGTTTAAAAGCTAATCTCCTTTTATGAAAAGCTGAAAAAATATGATGAGCCTCCTTCTGTTACACCACACCTTGCGTTTGCTACAGATCGAACCTCTGAAGATTGTGGTCGTAGACAGTATGGTGGAAGTCGTGGCCGTAACTCTTACTCCACACGCGTTTGTGGTTTTCATCAACAGTCTCAGAATCAGGCAGGTTCACAAGACACTGAGTTTGCATCTAAACATGTTTGGGAAGATGTGTCATATTGCATTGAAATGTTTCAAACGCTTTGATATTTCATACACTGTAAATGATCTACCTTAAGCAATGGCTGCTATGCGAGTGTCTGATAATCATAACACAGGTTCAGAATGGGTCCCTAACACTAGTGCCACAACACATGTCACAAACACTCCTCAACATATGCAAATGTCTCATGCATATAATGGTTCTGATGCTATTATGGTTGGCAATGGTGATTTTCTACCAATAACTCACATTGATTCCATTGATTTACCCACTCTGCAAGGTACACTTCCTTTTGATGATGTCTTGGTGTGTCTAGGAATCACTAAGAACTTACTGTCTGTTTCAAAATTGACTAATGATTTCCCTTGATCTTTCACATTTGATGATTGTGGTGTGTATGTGAAGGACAAAGCAACCAACACTCTTCTAACACAGGGAATCAAGCAAGCATGTCTCTACCTTCTCAACAGTCACAAGACAACAAGCTACTAGTGAAGATATATGGCATCGAAGACTGAGACATGCTCATGCCAATATTCTTCATTTTTTATCTAAGAATAATGAGATAGTTGTAAATAAGACATCTTCCGGGTTGTGTGAAGCTTGTCAACTAGGCAAATCTAATCAACTGCCTTTTATTTCCTATGAGTTTCAATCTAATAGGATTCTAGAGAAGGTACATTGTGACTTATGGGGTCCTGCAACTGTTGTTTCACCTCAAAGTTTTTGATATTATGTCATTTTCATTGAAAATTACTCTCGTTATACTTGGTTTTATCCACTCAAGGCTAAATCAGATTTTTTCTCTGTGTTTTTGCAATTCCAAAGCTAGTTGAAACGATGGTGACTGCTAAAATTGGCTGTTTTCAGTGTGATGGTGGAACTGAGTTTACAAACACTCGTTTTGTTACTCATCTTACCTCGTGTGGTATTAAGCAACATATCTCTTGCCCTCATATGCCTCAGCAAAACGGTCTTGTAGAGCGCAAACATAGGCACATTACTGAACTTAGGCTGTCAATGCTTTTTCAAAGTAAGGTTCCTTCCACTTTTTGGGTTGAGGCTTTCTTTACTGCAGTTTTTCTTGCAATTTGTTGCCTTCTTCTCTCAACACAAAGAGTCCCTTTGAGATTATATTTGCAAAGAAGCATTTATACACGTCTCTGTGGGTTTTTGGATGCTCTTATTTTCCATATCTTCGACCCTATGGTCAGCACAAGTTTGATCCTAAGTCTCTACACTGTGTATTCTTGGGATATAATGAAAATATAAAGGTTATAGGTGTTATCATCCACCATCTAATCGAGTGTACATCAACAGACATGTACTCTTTGATGAAACGAGTTTTCCATACTCATCTATTTATATGCAGTTCATTCCAGTTGCTGCAACACCATTACAATCTGATTGGAACTCTGGATTTGTTCATAAAGCAGATAATGCTTCTCCATCTGTTCCACCAGCAGAAGAATTTTGATTTCTTGGTACTAGTTCAGGAGTATCTGCTGTTTCTTGTGATTCAGTCTTAAGCTCTCCTTCTGCACCAGAGTCTTCTAGTCACAACTTACAGATGTCTCCAGCTATCACTACAATTGACGCCTCTGTGACATCAACTGAAGCTGTCACTTCTTTGTTTACTGATGAGGATTTTCCTCCACTTCAATATGCAGTTCCACATAGTTCTCATTCCATGTGTACTCAAAGCAAGTCAGGTATTGTAAAACCTAATCCTCGCTATGCTTTATATACTGTAAAAACATCATATCCAGAGCCAAAAACTGTCTCTGCTGCTCTTAAAGATTCAGGTTGGACAAATGCAATGGGTGATGAAATGAGTACCCTTCATGAAACTAATACCTTTACTCTAGTTCCTCAAGAAGATGATATGAATGTCTTAGGTTGTAAGTGGGTTTTTTGAACCAAACTTAATGCAGATGGCTCTCTTGATAAACTCAAAGCACGTGTGGTAGCAAAAGGATATAATCAAGATGAGGGTATTAACTACATTGAAACTTATAGTCCAGTTGTCAAGACACCTACAGTTCGAACTATTCTTCACGTTGCTACAACACATAAGTGGGATATAAGGCAGCTTGATGTTAAGAACGCCTTTTTGCATGGTGATCTTGCAGAACCAGTATACATGAAACAGCCTCCTGGATTCATTGACAAATCCCATCCAGATTATGTGTGTAAGCTACACAAGGAAATTTATGGCCTAAAGCAGGCTCCGCGAGCTTGGTTTGATAAATTTAGTGATTTTCTTCTCAATATTTGGTTTCATATGCAGCTACCCTGATCCATCTCTATTCATCTATATACATAATGGTGATGTACTTTTCCTCTTACTGTATGTCGATGACATGTTACTCACAGGGAATAACAAGTCTCTCCTTGACCACTTGTTAGACTGTTTAAACAAGGAATTCAAGATGAAGAATTTAGGTTCTCTGCATTATTTTCTTGGAATCCAGGCACATTTTCATGATAATGGTTTGTTCCTTAAGCAAGATAAATATGCTTCTGATCTTCTTATCACTACAACCATGTTAGACTGCTTGCCAATACCAACACTGCTACCTTTACAGCTTGATAAAGTTCCCAAACAAGATGTGCTTTTTGCTGAGCCTACTTATTTTAGAAGTCTGGCTGGCAAGTTGCAATATTTCACCTTAACTCACCCGGATATTCAATTTGCTGTTAATCTCATATGCCAGAAGATGCACTCTCCATCTGAAGCAGATTTCTTTTTACTTAAGCGCATACTGTGTTATGTCAAAGGCACCATAACAATGGGTATTAACTTCAGTCAGGTACTGATTCCTCTGTCACTGCTTATAGTGATTTTGACTGGGCTGGTTGTCAGGAAACAAGGCGGTCTACAGGTGGTTTTTGTACCTTTCTTGGTTCTAACCTTGTTTCATGGTCTGCTAAGAAACTGGAGATGATCTCTCGCTCCTCCACTGAGGCGGAGTATAGGTCTCTATCCGCTACGTCTCTGGAAATCACATGGTTACTCACTCTATTGCGTGACATTGGCCTGAAGCAAACAGCTCCAGCAAACAGCTCCTGCAAAGCTATTTTGTGACAATCTCTCGGCCATCTATCTCTCAGCCAATCCCACACTTCACTCTCGTTCTAAACATTTTCAAATGGATTATCATTATGTGCGTGAACGAGTTGCAGTTGGTGAGGTTGAAGTCCAACACATTCCTTCCTCTCAACAAATTGCAGACATATTCACCAAATCTTTGCTTCAAGATACATTCTTCAATTTGCGGGACAAACTTGACATTACGGTTCCCCCTACACCAAGTTTGCAGGAGGGTGTTAGCAGTTCATTGAAGATTCACTCTGTACCAGTGTCTTTCAAAGGCAAAGAGTAACTCTCAATATCAGAAACATCTACTCGACAATGCCATGTGCAAAACCTCTTATCTACAATTTCTTATATGCTTTACCTTTTGTAAAGTGCCAACTATCCATCATATTTAGGCCACTGGTTTCTCTTATATAAACAATTCACTGCAGAGGGATTAATTAAGTTGAATGAAATACAAAGTTTATTTTGAGAATACGTTCTTCTTCTTCTCACTTTCATAAACTATATCGAAAGAAAACTTTAATTAAGATCTGAGTTTCTTTAAAAACTAAAACCTTATTTGATTCATAAGCAAAAACTCCACAACGAGCTCTATTTTAATTGCTATACTGTTATATATACTCAAGTCTTTCGTTCTATTTATATACAAAATAGATATATGTATATATATATATATATATATTTCAAAATAAGGCAACAAGCAGCATAAGAAAAAGAATGATCAAAATTAACAATTTTTCTACTTTTAACCTAGATATTAATTATAAGACTTACAAAAAATTCTAAATTTATCCAAGTGCTAGTCCTTGTGATTATTTAAAATATATATTGTAAGATCGATTCTATTGCTCGAATAGAAGTGTGTATACGTGCGTATATTGTAAGTATATGCTCTTGCTAAACAAATGTGTGTGTGTCTCTCTCTCTCTCTCTATATATATATATATATAATTATATGGAAATGGCTTCTCTCGTCCTCATTGGTTGTTTTAGCCTTTCTTGTGACATTTAGATATTTAGCGGTCAGTTTTACTTATCCTTCGTTCTCTACCTCTCAAACAAACCATTTTCAAATGGCTTCGGTTCCGGTGAAGCCACTACCTCTTCTTCGCCGGAACCTCAATACGACCATGGCTTTGAAACATCCGGCAATGCTCGCTGCTGTTTCGACCCGGAATGTTCTTGGAATCTCTACTAACCATAATGATTACTTAAGGAAAATGAAAAGTCCGGCGTCTTTGAGCCTCCGACGACGACTTACTATTGTGGCGTCGGCCGGAAACTTAACGACGCCGACGTCGTGGGACTCGTGGAAGCCTGATAAGACGGCAGCCGCGACGGCTTTGTTGCTGAGTGACGTCATTTGGCCTGCAGCTGGTTAGTTATGATACAAATTATATATTTACAAAAAATTACATAATCAAGATCTTTTGTCATACAAAATTGAGATTATGGTTTCACTAATATGGTTTTTCCAATCTCTTTTTCTAAAATTGATGCACTTCGGTTTCTAAATCAGAAGAACTATAAAACGGCGATTAGGGTATAAAACTTGGACAATTAAATTAATGAGAAGAGGTACAAAAATAAATATAATATTAAAAGAAAGAAAGAAAAAACTAATGGACAATATTATTTCGTGACTGACCAAAAGATGAGGAGATATAGAATATGCGGAGAGAAATGTGGTCTATGACTGTGTCTCTTGCTAGGGCCAAATGGCCAGTTTATGTGAGCCATTTATCCTTCTATTTTTTTTTTTTTTTTTTTTTAGNAATTTATCGGTGTTTAACATGAATTAAGGGCTTAAATTTGAACAAATTTATAAATAAGTTTGAATGATTGGCAAAATGAACTTCGAAAGTTCTTCTGTAATTTGAGTAAAAATTTGAATTGTGGCATTTGGTTTTTGATCATGTGTTGTTCTTTAGTGATGAGAAATTTGAAAGTCAAAGTACATAATGTTTTTTGTTTGTTTTGAGAATCTTAGTTTATATTTTAGTCAAACCCTATTCTTAGTATTATTTAAAGGTTATAGCTGACTTCTTCCAATCAAAAAACGAAAGCATGTTCATATATGTGTCAGCTACAATCACTCATCTACAAACAAATTTTAAAAATTTAGGTAGACTCTTCATTTCTATTGTTTTTACGATATGTGTCAAGATGTAAACCCGAATATATTTATCTATATTTTTACCCTACTTCTAATTAGTTAAACTAATGTTACTATTATTGTGGGCTGAATCTTTGACCAAAAGAGAAAAATCATTGTCACTGTAAACAAAGCAGTTCGTATAATCAAAAGTGAAAATAGTGTAGTTAACTAATGAAATTTTATATCTGTGGAATTAATGGGGTTTATCTATGGGTAACCGAAGTCAATAATAATGGATAACTCAAAAATTGCAAAAGTAATAAGAATGATAATTTATAAATTGGTAAAATAACAATAATTTCTGGTTTTACCTTTACGTATTTGTTTTAACGAGTTGTATAGACTGATAAAAGTTTGTTTGAGTAAATAGAAGTAATAGGGAGAAAGAAGAGGAATACTAATAATGATATAGTTATCATATAATATAAATCATAAACGATAAAAAAATTATATTGATTAATAATAAAAAATTTACGGTGATAATTATAAATACATTTCAATATATTTGAAGATAAACATAAAAAACAAATTGAAAATTGACAATAACAATGTTAGTAATATTTATTATTAACAAATACTAAACTATTGAAGAGGGGTACTATGCCATTTTCTTAAAACAAATTTTTGTTCATTTTCCACTTGTTACTTTTGCAAATATGAAATTATTCATTGTCATGCAATGTAATTTTCCTTTATATAATACTAGGATACACCTGCTTTATAATGTAAAATTCGATTGTTTTGATTATTTTTGCAAAACTGTATTCATTTAAGTTATATTCATTCGAGGTCCGGAACCGAATCAGCAACTGAATTTTTAATTAATATATTGAATTATCTTTTAAAGAGTTTTTTTATTAAATCTTTATTGATTTTGATTTTTTATAAAAATCTGTAACAAAACCTACCTTAAGCCTATTTTTAACGGTTATTATAAATTTTAGGTTAACCTTCATCTTATAGTTTATAACACGATCAAAATAAAATTGTCTCCCGCTTTAATATATAAGATATATTTATAAGAAAAAAAACCTGCATGTTATGATGTGATGTTTTCAAATAACTATTTGGTTCATAATTGTTTTATGATTTCAATTCTTTTAGTTAATTAATATCTAATTAAAATTCAACCCACGCTATACTGTAGGATTAATTGTTTTTCAATCCGTGTTTCGTGTTAATCTTTTAAATATTGTTTTTGAAATGTTGTTCTAGTGGCCCAAAACCCGAACTAAAATCAACATGAATTAGAGGAATCTAAACTGAACCAAACCCAACAAAATATTCTGTAAGTTCTAAACTATATATTTAAAAAAAAACTGAACTCAAAATCGATATGGAACAAATCAAGAACCAAATTTAAGATTTTTTTTAATTAAATATTTTTCAAATTTTGAACTTTTATATAAAAATACCCGAACCCAAACTCGATCTATATCGTACCAAACTATATTTGAAAAACAAAATATCCGAATATATCTTAAACCAAAATAACTAAAATACCGAGTTAGATGAACCAAATACGATAAAATACCAAAATGGGTCCTAAATCTATGTGCGAGGGAAATCCAATACAAAACCGAACTGGAATCGAATTAATAACCCAATTTGTAAATTTTCTACTAAATTTAGTTTTTTTTTTATAGAATTTTTCGATTAAATTTGAATTTTTATAGAAAATTTGCAATAAAACTCTCTAGATCCCATTTTTATGGAGTTACTATGAATGTAAGTTAATTTTATTATATATTTTATAACTAGTTCAAAATAAAAGTATCTCCTACTTTAGTATATAAAATATTATTTCATCCATTAAATCGTTGTTAAACCTGATAATTTATATAAAAAAAAGTGTGAGTTGTAATAATAAGCATTTGATGAAATTAAAAGGAGCGTTTGCGGCGATGGCAATAATGGGAAGGATGGATCAAATGTTATCTCCAAAAGGAATAACAATGTCAGTAGCACCACTTGGTGCCGTCTCCGCCATTCTTTTCACCACTCCTTCTGCTCCTGCCGCTCGGGTACTTCCTTTTAACCACTTCTCTTTTTATTTTAGTACATTATATCCGGTTTTCTTTGAAGCCAAACACTTGTTTTGTTTTCTCATTATTTATTTATGCATATTTCGATCACATGACCACAAAATAAAGGGGTTGTTAGGTTTTGGAATGGTGTAGAGACTAGAGGATCTTTGAAGACTAAATTAGTAGAGATAAAGTAGAAAGAGGACATATTTTTCCACTAAGATCCAATAGTTGATGATTTATCTTCTGATTTTGTTTTTGTGCTTATTATGGTAGAAAGAAGGTCCACTGATCTTTTGTTCTCAACAATAATAATACTCCATTTTTCTTGATTTATCTAATTAACTAATTACTTGCATATAATTGGGTAATCAGTTTAACATATTAGAGCCACCAGATCATGTCAAATTAGAAACACAAATCATCTTATATCAGGAATTTTAAACAGAAGTTAATAATTTTGTCAATATTACTCTATAATTAATAAATGAAAGAAGTGTTGTTTGATTGTTGTTGTTTGTTTTTTCTTAAAATTTTCAGAAATACAATATGTTTTTGGCTCAAATAGGTTGTGCTGCCATTGGAGTGGTAGCATTCTCCATCTTCGGACCGGGCTGGCTTGCCCGGAGCGTGGCACTGGCCACTTCCATCGCTTTTATGATCATTGCTCGTGCCAATCACCCTCCAGGTAAAAACATGTCTTAGAATATAGACAATTAAAATTTTTTAATTTGTAATTACATTGATGCACATAGATAGCCAAACTAAACCAGACCAAAATATGAATAATCATAATAAATTTGGTACGGCAACTTATGAATAACCTGAAACTTTTGGTCAGTACAGAAACGTCCCATTCTTGTGATTATTACCTCCTTTTTTTTGTCTCCTTAATTAATTTACAGTTTGAATTCTTCTGGTAAAATATTACAGCGGCGAGCTTACCACTGATGTTCATAGATGGAGCAAAGTTTCATCACTTAAATTTCTGGTACGCTTTGTTCCCAGGTGCAGCTGCTTGTGTTATCCTCTGTTTTCTCGTAAGTTTTTTCCTTACTTTCTCTTTCTATTTTTTTGTTAATTCTTAAGAAAAGGTCTAATTAATGAATGGTAGCTAGTATATTGTTTATAAGTTTTTATTAACGTGATTATTAAGTACTTAAACGACGGAATATATCCTCTTTGCAGCAATCGATCGTATGTTACTTGAAGGAAAACGTAAAATTTTGAGGAATCATCAAAATACGATCCAATGATATATATATATATAATAATAATAATAATGTACAAATGCACTCATTGATGGAAATCTTTTTGAAGATGTATATTTGATTCATGTACACATTTGAACGTATGTAACTGACTATATAAATATATTCACTCAAAATTATGTATGTAATTTTCTCCCTCTCCTCTTTTTCTTTTTGCTTTAATGAACAGTTTCCTTTCTAAGATTATCAACACTTCACACAAAAAGATGGGTTATTTATTTCCTTACTTTTATCTTTGTTATAAACTAGTATTATGCGACACCATTTGGTGCCAGGTATTGTCAAAAATAATACAAATTCAATTTGTTGAAACCCTTTAGAAAGATGTATTTCACTTTTGCCCATTTCGAATCTGAACGTCTTTGATGCTACAATTGTGATTTTCTTAAAACCGTTTCGTTGTACACTTTGGGTGCTTAAACTGATATTTGGTTACACTTGATATATCTTGTGCGTAGAGAACGTACGCAGCTACATAACATATATAACTTGAGTCGTATTATTTGATAGTATAAGAAATTAATATTTTGTGTATGAAAGATGGGCTTTTTTGCACATGTTTGGACGGCTATCGTGCTGATATTGAGTTTCTAAATTAGGAAATAATATACCTAATTTGTCTGGCAATATATATTTTCCTTTTTTTCTATATGTGTGTGGGCTTTGCACTATTAGTCTATTAGTAATATTTGGATCACACATTCACTGTATGAATAAACTGTACCGGCCGGCTCGGGAGTAGTGACAAGGCAGGCCTAGCCTTGAGTTAACAATCATCATATTATAATGTTTCTCAAAGCTAATTCTGAACCCCAAACTCTTTTTGACTGTCCATTTGATAATTGTGTGAACTTCAAATCTTCAAAAGCCCAATGAAGATAAAGAAGTGTTTTTATTGTAATATTCTTTTTATGTTTAACTAATCCAATAATAAAAAGTTTATATACAATGAACGCTAAACAGTTTGATATATGTTTCATTAATTGAATCTAATTAGACAGAAGAAACATAATTTTTGTCCAAATCAGAACTGGCTATAAAAATTTGGAGCATTGTAGCTAGTAATGTTTAGATGTAAGGTCTAGATTATAGAATTCAATCGGTTGAAAAAAGGTGGGGCCATTCGTAAATTGAGGGAAGAACTTGGCCACCACCAAAATGGAAGATTGTGGAAGATAGTTACACTTATGTTATCGTGCGCCTGACAAAACTTTACCATCCACTCAATAAATTTTATAGAGAATGGAGTTTGTTTGTTGCAGTGGTGGTGGTGGTGGTGGCCCAAAAAAAGATAATTACCCAATCTCCTGGGCAAATCATTTACCAAAGCTCTAAACTTTGTCTTATATAAACTAGGAAGCTATATAAGTGGGCACTCAAATAGTGAAACTTACGGTAATAGGCACTAGGCATTTTAACTGAACAAAAGTCATGATTTTCGGACGAAATTACTCTTGGTGTCGTGAAACAGTGGCACGGGTGTGGGTGGCATGCGCGAAGCGCGTGATTCTGACTATAGCAAAACGGCAAGCCAAAATGAAACAACAAGCGGTTTTCAATATGTTATGTATCAAAACAACGAGATGTTTATGTGTACTGGGCGGGAAAGTGAGCCGCATAGCATTCTTGTTTTATTAGACATTTTTCTCGAGTATACATGACAAGGAAAATGAAATCTCGTTTAGGTTAATCGTAAGTGTAGACAGAGAGAAAAATTATAAATCGAAATTGGTGTGTGATTTCAAAAAAGTCGTTCAGTAGAGGCGATCGAGTGAATAGGAAGCAAGGATCAGCGGCTCAAACATAAAAGGATATGCGACAAACTCAATAGCTTTTTAAATTTCTCTAGTATATATTATATTAGATATATGGCCCAAACAAAGCCCAATTAGCTTTCGGTTTATTTACCAAACAAAAGGCCGAGATGAGACAACGCACAACAAGCACACTCCAGAGCTCCAACGGACTTCTTCCTACGGACTTCTTCCTTAAGTACGACAAAAGCAAAGCTGAAATTACAGAGAGAACGATGGCATCCGATCGTACAAGGTCCCACTGCAAAATAAAAACAGCAAATAATTTTGCACCTTTGAATTTATATAAAGCACATTAGGGTTTGCTATCTCTGTGTATAAATATTCACTATGCCTCTCTTGTAAAGGTTAAGAAAGTTTGAAATCAAAATATCAAAGAAAGTTTCAGTTTTTCTTCATCTTCTACCTCTTGCTTTCATGCTATCAGAGCCATGGACTCAAGAGCCTTGGATCTTTACTCTCAACCAGTCCATCTCCAACTATGTTACCATTAAACTCACCAAACCAAACTATTTTCTATGGAAGTTTCAGTTCGAGTCTTACCTCTCAGGCCAGGGCCTTCACGGGTTCATCAATGGAGAATACAAATCACCTCAACAAACCACCACCGTTCCTACAGCAGATGGAAAATCCACAGAGGTATTCCCAAATCCGGATTTCCAAGCATGGGAAAGAGCAGATAAAGTGGTGATGTCTTGGTTAATCGGTTCGTTTTTAGAAGACATACTAAGCATCGTTGTAGGTGCCAAAACATCTCTTGAGGTATGGCTGTCTCTTGCTAAGCACTTCAATAGAATAGCCTCTGCTCGTCTCTTTGAACTGCAAAGACAGTTATGAAAAAGTATAGAGACTAAGACACACAAGTTTTGATCGGAAAACGCCGATCCAACGCTTCAACTCATTTTATTAATGTAAACTTTTTTTCAAAAGTCTTACACCTCCTCGTTACAATTCTCACCAACACAAAACGATACAACACTCAAACCCTAACAATGACTCTCAAGAGTTTTCTCTCTCTAAACCTTAAACACAAACTCCCCCAATGTCTCTAGAGTGTTAGACGGCCACGCCAACCCTCCTAGCCCCTTTATAAGGCGTGCAAAAACCCTAGAATCACCCCAAATCTCTCTAAAATGGAAACTCACATGATATGTTAAGTTTCCATTTCTGATCGACAACGATCTGTTGTTTCTCTGATAACAGCTCTCTATCTTTACTTCATCTTGATCAGCAAGTCTTCATTCCAGCTCATTCTTTAACTTAGTCTTCTTTCCTTCCTTGTCTTTGACTTGGAATCCATACATCTTCAATCTCATATTTAATGCATGATCAGTCTTCTATGATATGGTCGTCAAGTTGTCTAATAAAAGCTAAACACTTTCAATCTCCCCCTTTGTATCTCAGAGTGGTGATGAACCACCTGAGTTAAAAAAAACTTTTGCAGCTTCGGCTCACTAACGCCTGATGTTCTGGTTCTGTTAGCTTCGATTTCAAACATCTTCAATCTCCCCCTTTTTAGCTCAGTTTGATAATCAAACACCTGATTGTACCTGTTAAAAAAAGAGCACAGACAAAATACATCCCACTGTAGCCATATAAGAACACATAATAGCTAAGTTAAGGTTCTAAACTCCCCCATGATTTGGCATCAAGCTCTGTGTTAGAGTCTTTTCCCCCTGTTTGAGATCACAACTGAGTTAAAAATCATACATGCATACACAGACAGAAACATCAACTATAACTGAAGACCTTTAATACGCCACATTGAATTTGGCCTAAGGCAATGAGCCTTACTGCAACCTATTTGAGATAAGACAAGCCAAATGATTGAAGATATATTGCACACACTCGTGAGCCCACACTGAGGATTAGATGACTCAAAGATTCAGAACAATGTGAGTGACCCAAGTCAGTATCAAAACATGTGAACACAAGCCAAATTAATACATGAATTTAACTTTTAGTTTAATCACGTTGATATAAACCTGTGGAAATTCTCACAGCGAATTGGGCAACGAGCAGACAGAATCATGACTTACAGAGGAGATCACCACAAAGCAAGTGTCACAAGTTTACACCATATAAACAGTAGGCTCATGTGGCTAGTCTTTCACCAGGCATACCTTTATCCTGCGTATTTTGTAGTACTCTGTTCATATCACTGTATAACAGACAGCTGTAATTTCTTTTAGAGAGACAGCAAGCTGTGTGTACCCACAACAACCTTTTTTTTTTCTTTTTTTTGGTACACAAATATGAAGCACACATAGAGAACAAATCATTGCTTACGCTTTTGCTTATGCTCATTGTTCAATAGAGAAAACATAAATATCACTTGACTTTTCAATTCAATGTTTGTCTCACAAGTCACTGTGCCATGTTACGACACAGTGTTGTATCAGAGATATCACTTGACTTCCCAATCAGCTGATACAATTGCTCTCCTCAGCTCTTTGACCTCCTATTCTACAGCAACATATCCCTTTGTACACAATCTACACAGAACGGCATGACATGCAGCTCTTTTCCACAATGTGCAGAATCAATTATATACCATCAACTCGTTTGAAGTATGCTGCACAACAAAATCTGAAGCCTGTACCTATCCACACTTTACACACTCGATTGTGACCATTAGATTTCACAAATACCTATAGCAGTTCTCAATGCAATGAAACGATTAAAATTCTGAGGTTTTGTGGAAATGACAGCTAATTGAAATTCAGTGTTCACATGATATATAATGACTAATTTCTCCTCAAACAGTTCACGAATGAATTGATGTCTAATCATGATGTGCTTAGTTCAAGAATGCAAGACATGGTTCTTTGAAATGTTTATGGCACTCGTATTATCACAATGTATAAGCAAAGATTCAGAAGGAGTACCATAGTTAGCAGCCATCTGTTTTTAGATCATGTTCTGTCTTCCAACAATCTCAGACTCACAAATACCAAAACCATGTTTAGATCAACAAAATCAGAGTAAATCAATGCTTTGGTTAAAAACTTAACAACTTGGGCTAATGTGTCCATATGATCAAGTACTAACAGTTTCCCACAATAAATTCTAAAATCCAATAAACTCAAAATAGAATCAATATTCACAAACAACTATTTACGATTTATGGCACAGTTATTTATCATTCACATGATGTACCGTATGTTTGTGTATATGGATTACCAAGAATGACACCATATGTGTCTTGAATGGTTAGATAGACAATTGTTGTTCAACACATCATAAAGTTGTTTCCTCCAGTTAATCCCACTTGTGCTCCTTCTGTTATCTAAAGAGCCTGCCCAATCGGCATCACAATACCTAACCAGGCTGCTGGTTGTGTCCTTTGTGAAGTAAATACCCAAATTTATTGTTCCTTGGATGTAATTGATTACCCTTTTTACAGCAAGCAGATGAGACTTCTTTGGCTTTGACTGATATTGTGCACATACACAAACAGCATAACACAAATATGGATGACTTGCAGTGAAATACAACAAACTTCCAATCATACTTCTATAGAGTTTCACATCAACAGATTCAGCTGCCTTGTCCATTGACAACTTTTCTGTGGTAGCCATCGGTGTTCGAGTTATTTGAGACTCCTTACTTGAGGATAACCCGAGTCGTTCAACAAGATTTGTGGCATATGTACTTTGAGTGACAAACATCCCATCATCTGTTTGTTTTACTTGAAGACCCGAAAGGTAGTTTAGCTCTCCACACAAACTCATTTTAACCTCCTTAGTTATTACTTTGATGAACTCATTGACTATTCTCTGACTTGTGGAGTCAAACACAATGTCATCCACATATATTTGCACAACAATAAGATCTGATTCTGACTCCTTGATAAATAGCCTCTTGTCGACACTTCCATGAAAATACATGTTGTCTGTCAGAAATATTGCTAGACGTTTGTACCAAGCCCTAGGTGCCTGTTTTAAACCATACAGAATTTTGTGAACATTGTACATATAGTCAGGATGTTTCGAATTTTCAAGCCCTTCAGGTTGTTTAACATACACCTCCTCTTGTAGCCATCCATTCAAGAATGCACTTTTAACACCCATTTGATATAGCTTGAATTGATGCTTACAAGCCATCCCCAACAGAAACNAAATCTACTCCTTCCGCTTGTGAGTACCCTTTAGCAACCAATCGAGATGTGTTGCACACAACATTTTTATTTTCATCCAGCCTATACTTAAAGATCCATTTGGTGTCAACCACATTCACCCCTTTTGGCCATGGCAACAGCTCCCACACATTCAACGGTCTGAAATTTCCCATCTCCTCTTGCATTGAATCAATCCAAAACTCGTCAACTAGGGCCTCTAAATGTGTTTCGGATTCCATAACACTCTGTACATCCTCATATAACATCTGACTGAGAGTGATTTCTATGAACTTGCACCTGCCTGTTTGGCTGATCAAGAATTTGAGGTTGTGATTCAGAGACAAACATCTACTGTGAGTGATCATCAACCATCACCAAGATATGTTTCTTACCAGTTGTGCTTGCAACTTGTATCAGATCCATCAAGTCTATGTGTAGTACTTCTGGTGGCATTTTTGATTTTTTTTCTTGAACAGAACGATGTTGTGTTTTGACTTGCTTTCCCATGTTGCGCGGACGACACACAAAATTTTGTGTTCCTTGAGGTTTAGGAAAACCTCTCACAACTTCCTGATTTGCAATATTCACCATTGTCTGATAGTTCATGTGACCCAAAAGTTGATGCCACAGCTGAGCTTCATTATCTCGAGTTGCATTCATGCATTTACTCTCCGATGTCCACATATAGTAGTCGTTTCCTGACCTCACACCTTCAAGAACCACAACTCCCTGTGCATCATAAGCCTTACAACCAACTTTGGTGAACTTTACTTCCAAGTCCAAATCACACAACTGACTAATACTTATGAGGTTTGCTTTTTGTCCATCCATAAGGTACACATTGTTCAGCTTTGGTTGTAAATCTCCATTTGTATCACCTTTTCCTTTGAGTTCTCCCTTAGCACCTCATCCAAAGGTTAGCCTTCCCCCGAAGACGTTTTCAAAATTCAACAGGTTTTCCTTTTTTCCTGTCATGTGTTGTGAGCAACCACTGTCAAAGTACCAATGTTTTGTTGTTGAATCATTCTGATCCATGTCTGTTGTGAAAGCAATCTGACAATACAAATCCAACTTTCTGACCCAAAACATGTTATTGTTCTGATGATCCCTGAAGTACTGTTGTTGTCTCATGATTCTGTGAAGATGATTCTGAAACCTGTAGCACTGAGACCTTATGTGACCATACTTACCACAATACCAACATTCAGGGAGATAATTCCAATAGTCTCGAGACATGTTCCAATTGCTGTCATCCTGACCATACCACTGCTGTTGACCATACTTCTGTTTCTGACCAAACCACTGCTGTTCACCGACCTTATGTCTCTGACCAATCCTTTGTCGCTGATCACCCCTTTCTTGCTGACTGTACTATTGTTGTTTAGCTAACCTCTGATTCTGGCCCAAATGTGACTGTTTTTCAAACCACTGTTGTTTACCTATCCTTGGAGATGTCTATTGAACCGGTTTCTTAGATACTTGGTCTGACGTCATAGCCTTATTGGAGTCAGTTGCTTTGACAAAGGCAATATTAGCTGTAGTGTTTTCAGCACCACAATACCCTAAGCCCCATTTTTCCTTGTTTGTTCTTCCATACTGCAAAATCTTGTCGAGATCCTTTGTTCCTTTGGACAGCATCTTGATGTTTCTTAGCTGTTCTGACAGGTGACTTTTCAGCTTTCTGTTCTTAGCTTTCTCAGACTCAAGCTCTGTTTCTAGATCCTCAATTGTTTCTGTCAAAACCTTCTTCTCAATTACCAGGGTTTTGTTCTTTTCTGTTAGCTCAACAAGCTTTTGACAGATAATATGTATCTCATCAGCAGGTGACAGCCCTAGATCTTCCTCTGAATCCGATTTAGTATCCAACCCTTGAGCAGCTTGATTGACAGATGTATATCCTTTATCCTCTTTTCCAGTCACAGCCTCTTGGTCGTCAGACATCCCTATCATACCAAAGTTGCCCATGTAAGATTCCAGTACATTGTTGTCATCCT
>OVBA01004651.1:0-22714 GCA_900406435.1 Lepidium aucheri
TTGGTGAAGAAGCTTCCTCTTCTTTGCTTAGCACTTCAGCCACGGTTTCTAGAAGTTGCTCCCTTAGCTTGCGTGTTCTAGCTCTAGTCATAGGTCTGTTTGATTCCATTGGCTTGATACCCTCATCATGAAAGCTTGAAGTTCAAAGAAGCATTTGTTACAAGTTTATATAAAATGAAAAAATGAAAGAGATGCTAAACCGAAAAGATAACCCAAAATTCATCTATAGAAAGTCGGTTAACACCGAATTTAAACTAATTCTCTTATTATATCTAATAAGTTGTTATCTTAGAATTACGGACAATATCTAAATTATATGAATATGGAGAAAAGAATGTAATTAAAAACGAAAGATGACATATCCTCTAAACAACGATCCAAAAGAGTGTACTATATGTTTGAATTGAATGGCCTATAAAAAATCTTAATTCGAGGTGTTATAAAGTATGGAGACAAAACACATTTAAGTTTTTCTTGCATCACATGTGGTGACAAGTGGTCCTAGACCCTAGGTTGTGTGTATATAAACACGTGTGTTGTGATTTGTGTGTGTATGTGTCCATCATCTAACACCCGAGTTTCACGTGTTTCATCTATGAGTTTAACAAATTGGATTGAGCTGTGTATGTAGAATGCTGTATTGGTTAGAAAGTTGAACTAACTATAGTTTTGTCGTTTGGCTCGCACTGAAAGACCGTATACCCATTGCTCGCACGTGATCAACCGCAACTTTGTTAATATAATCTATCTTTTTTTCTTTTTGGTAGAATTTATTATTTATCTTTGTTTTAACACTGGAATTCATTATTTATCTTATCGCACCAAAAATTTCACTAAATTCTCTTTTGTTTTTTCACACATTTACAAATTCGACGGATGTAAATCATTTGAAAGGTAAAATTGCTGAGACTACACATTAGAGAGTTATCTACTATCAAATAACTCTAATGTTGTATTAGTATAAGTAATACTCATACTCAAAAAGTAGTTGGAAAACTACCAATCATTGATATATTGTCCAAAACATAAATCCTGAAGTCGTCGAAGACAATAATTCACAGTTAATCTTCGTTAAATAAAGTTTCAGCACATTACAAACTGAGATATAATAAGTTATATTAGTTGGTGCAACGTGGACCTACAACATTGGTACAGAATTTGTCCAAGCTTTGAAATATTTTTGATAGGTCCTTCCCTAAGCCTAATTCACGTGGATGACTTCTTTATGTATTTTTAATTGAAAAAATGTCTATCTAACACCAAACTTACTAAAAAAGTAAAATTAAACCTGAATTTCGGTAATAATTTATTAAACTTTAAAATTGTCATTGACTTCTAATTAAACCATCAAATTTAAGTTAACTAAGCCGATTGAATCTCGACGAAAAGATCAAATCAAAAATTTCTCAAACTTTGAAAGACAAATCAATTTTTGAAAGTTTGGTTCAGTTCTTATCTTCCTTCGAACAACCCTTAATCTTATTTTATTTTCTCTTTCAAGAATGAGCTCAAATTCTTCAGTTTGAAATGTTGTCCAAAAAAAAAACGAATTGAGCTCATTCTTGAAAGAAAAGACAAAATAAGCTTAGGAATTCTTCAAAAGAAAGATAAGAACTGAATTAAACTTTCAAAAATCGATTTGGATTTTGAATTTAAAAGAAATTTTTTATTTTGGTTTTTCATCGGGGTTTTATTGCCTTAGTCAACTTAAAGTTGAAGATTTAATTAAACGACAATAAAAAATTTGATATTTAAATTCTTGCCAGAGTTTAGTGTTCAATGTTACTTTTTTTGTAAGTTCGAGATTAAATTGATAATTTTCTTATTTTTAATTAAAATATAAATGAGTCCAAATGCTTAGGTCTTATTTTGTATTTAATTAATTGAGTTTCTAAAATTAGGTCCATTGGAATTAAGAGGATTAGAATAATTATTAGGTTTACTAATTATTTAGTCTATTTTAGGCCAGTTATTATTAGGATTAGGGTTTCCTAAATATTCTTATATAAGTGCTAACTCTTATAACCTAATTTAGGAGCCTTTTTGGTGAATGAAAAAGTTCGAGAAATTTCTATTTGTAAAATCTTCTGTCACGTTCTATGTTCAGGTCCTTTGTTAAAGATTGGTTCAATTCTCTTCAAGAAGAAGTTGGGCCTCTTTGTTGATTCAAATTCCCGAGATTAACTAGTACCCTTCTAGGTTTAATTCATTATACCTATCTCGGTAGAATGTCCCTTTAGATCTCTATAAATCTGAAAGTTGAGACTCCACCAACCACGCCTCTCTCATTTCTCACACGTCGCCATTATACCTTCAATAAATCTTGTCGAGATCTTCCTACCCACTGGATCGGTGCCTAGAGCCCATCCCTGGTGCGCGCTGCACCATTAGCGGCAGAGTCTTTGCTTCAATTAAAAGTATCTTAGCCTATATAAGATTACTAAAGATAAATGAAATTATCATCCCTTTGAAATCCTTCTTCTTCTATGTGTTCATTCCTTTTAACTGTGGTACAGAGAAAAATTCACTAGAATGCGTGAGAAAAGGTCATTGCTGATCAGAGACTCTTCGATTGTCTCATAAATAATAAAAAGCGTCATTTTATTGTTTGTTTATCTAAGTAATCCCATAACACAATATCGTCGATACATTTAGAAAAATCACAACGCCTATCACACACTCGCAATTTTCATTGGCTAATCTACGATGATTTTAATTAAGTTTTAGAACCATTAGATAAACGTAGAGGGCAGATGCGGACGTAGAGTAGTCTGCAACTATTACGTACCATGGTTCAACAATGTGAATTTAGTGACGTGAAGTTCACAGGTAACAATATGACATGGTGTGGATGGTGCGGTACTCATTTGGTTCAATCATGACTAGATCGTTTTATGGCAAATATTCATTAGAATAGCTTGTGTCCATATTCATTGGTAAAGTATCTTCCAATGCTTAAATCAGATCGTAGACCAGCTATAATCAAATTCAGCAAAGCACTAGACAAAGGCAACAAATTATTCACCTTTGGTACTCGCTTATGCCCCTTACAAGACATATGAGAGATTGTTACGGTATAGTGAATGTGTGTTGTTCTATTATTGTTCCAGATGTTGATGAAGCAAATACTCCTTCAACTCCACCACAATACGATGATGGTCCTCCCAACACAACTAGTAAGGGTACGATTGGTAATACACCACCAAAGGAGCCATGATTACATCCTTTTGGAACTATCAAGGTATAAAAGGGTCCATGATAGTTCAACGCATAAAGATCTTATGTCTACATATGATCTGCACATACTCATTTTAAAAGAAACCAAGAACTCCAATGATGTTGCTCGTGATTTAGCTTCAGTTCTGGATTTTGAGTCTATATGTTGTGTCTTCCTGATGTTTGTTTTCTAGTGTGGTGACAAGCAAGCAATTAATTCAATAAGCACAAAGAACTCATCATCGAAGTACTTGAAGTTTGAATCCACGAGGCCCTAGAATCAATTCAAAAGGACTTACAAGACTAAAAACTAAGCTAAAGAAATTAAAGCTGGCAATTGGAAACTACAATTACTAAGAAAGATCAAACTAAACACAAATAAACATAAGCAAAACAAAATCAACTTAAAATAAGAGCAAATAAAAGCAAGTAAATAAGATAATGATCAAGCAAATAACAATGATAAAAAGAAAATGTTCTTAGGTAGGGAAATGATCTAGAAAAGGGCAATTAACCAATGATGCAACAAGCTACAATAATAAGCAGCCTAGAACATGAATCACTAAGCTAGATCAATCCACTCTCATGGCATTGATCTCTAAGTCAATCAAGAGAATTTGCTAAACTCTCATTTGCAAACCAATCAACCAGCAAGCATTAAAATCAGGTTCATTTAGTTCACTAATCCGCTAGATATCATCTCTTGAAGGCCTAGGAAGAAAAGCTCTAAAATAGATCGTTCAGGAATTTTATCGAACACCTCTCGGGCTATGATTTTCCTAACATCAATTTTCAAGTGATCAAGTTGAATTTAGCATTAAGAGCACCTAAATAAAAGGAATCTAAAACTTAAGCATCAATGATCTATTACCCAAACCTAGATCTACCTAACCTTCCACCATCCTAATGACTTCTCACACATAATGCAAATAGAAAATAAAGCAAATGATAAAAACATAAATAGAATGAGATAAGAAGAGATTAGCGAATAGAAATTTCTCATTGATCTTTGAAGAAGATGATCCAAAAGTCTCCAATTCTTCTCTCATTTTCTTTCAATGTGTTCTTGACAAGTTAGGAAAATTAAAGTCTAAATCGAATAATGAAAGTGGCTTAGATCTTAGCCTAAATTTCTCATTGGCTTAAGGTAATTATACCCTAATGTTAGGGTTTTAAAACCGAATAATAAGTGATTCGGGTCGATCCAGGACAAACCGGATCGGACCATAAAATATATGCCTTGATATAGTCTGGTCGGACTGGTCATATCGACCTGATGGTCGAGTAAGGATCATCCGCAGGAGAAAATCAGGTCTTGCGTTCCATCAGGTGCGTGCGATCTAATTGATTCCTAAGGGACTTGAGATCAAATTTCTTGTTTTGATTCAGTTTTAGCACAAGTTCATTGGTTTTAGGATCCACAACCGATTAGAGGTCTGCTTCATATCCTTTCTGAGGATCGACAAACATTAGAGGGTTCCTTCATGTCCTACTCTCAACTTTCTCAGTAAGACACAAAAATGTATGGGTCTACGCACATTTCCCAGTTACTTTAGACATCATTGAATGAACTATATTTGTAAGAAAGGTCACCTTAGTTAGTTACCAAGCTAAGCGCAAAGAAAGAAATTAATTCAAGTTATTTCAAGACATAGCGCAAGTATAGGGATTTTTGGGTGAATGATCTATCATTTTTCTAGAGGGAATGACTAAGGCTCAAAGAATTCACAATGGTCATTAGCCAATAACCTAACAAGTTTGTTCAAATCAAGCAAGATAATTCCCAAAACCGAATATGAAAACTTTGAATCAAACCTAAATGCTTCTAAAGACTCAATTTTAGACACTATGCAAATGCAACTATATGCTTGTTTTTGTGATTTTCGAAAAAATATTTATGCAAAATGCAAGCCTCAAGAAAAAATGAAAAGCAACACAACTAAAATGGGCATTAGAAACTAGATCCTCCCCCCAGGACATACTTCTCACCGTCTCCGTGAGAAAGTAAATTCAAGAAAGAAAGAACAAAACAACAAAAGCAAAAATGCAAAAGGGCAAATAAAACTATGTACAAAAGGTTGGTAAAATGGTATGGTCGACATAGATCTCCTCATTGAGCTCGTCCTATCCATCATCATTTGGCTTTTCAGAAACAGCTTCATTCACATTTTCCTCACTCGCCATTTTATTTCCCGTCTTCTTGTCCGTTTCTTAACCCGGAAGCATTCGAATCTTGCGTTCCAACCAGTCAAACTTCTTCTTGGCCTTCTTGATCAAATGATGATGGAACTTCAGAATGGATTGCAAGGACTTATATCTCTTTGTTGTAGCTGGGAAATCAAACCATGGAAGCTCTCAGGTGCTCATGTCCATAGTGGGTTCGGGAACTCCTTTGGCAATGGTGGTGTTAAAGAAGATGTGGTTTCTTCTGTAATCCCTTCACCATACTAAAATTTTATGTTTTTTAGATTAGTAAGGGATGTCTTTTCGGGAAAACAAAGGAGCATTGTGCAAGGTTCTTTACTCCTATTGAGATAGGAATACATACCCACTTTATCCATAACGACCAAAACATGTACATTACCGTAATAGCAACCATCTATTGGAGCTGTCCTTGGATCCATTCGGTAAAGGTAGTAAGGAATATCAAGATAGTCCCACATTGGTTTAAGCATACCAATGTAGATCCTAACTAGCCAATTTGAAAAGATACATCCTATATTGACATCCAACCCTTGGGGAAACTTGAACATTGGTTCCATCAACCATAGGAAAAGGATACAATCCCTTGTATAGCAAACATCACTCAGCCGGTTTTATAGTCCCCGTCTCATTCCTTGCAAAAAGGGTGTTAGCTAAGAACTTAGCAACGAGTCGGATAGCCGGATTCCAAATAAATCTATTCTTGGGTGATTTAGCCATGGACCATGTAGCAATCAGCTGCTAAAACTCATCCACATCCGGAAAAAGATCAAAACTAACCTTTCTTTCGTAGGGAAATCCATAAACCTCACAAATCTCTTTGATCAAAATGCAGTGAACATCTCAATGCAACTTAAAAGTTAAGTGTCCCATATCTGGAGTATGATTCTTCACGTCTTCATAGACCAATTCCACAGTGGCAAAGAAATCACGAGTGGGGTCAGGAAATGTATAGCTCCAAAGTGCTGCAAACTTCTCTGAACCTATGTTCTTGAGCAATATATGGACATCATCCTTTATCCCCATCTTCACAAGTATTTTATCCATGAGAAAGTAGGTGGGTTGTTAGCTGATTGTGGTTTGATAGTCATCTGTTTCTTCTCGGGTATAGAGAACAACCAAACCTTCTAGAGAATCTCTATCATCGGGTGTCGGAACTTGTAACCTCAAAGAACTTGAAGCCTCATTTGTCTCAACTCGTATCTTGGTTGCTCTTGACCCTTTTTTCCTTGGACACTTTTTTATTTTTAGGTAACTTCTTCCACAGCCTTTTACTTTCCTTTGGAAGACTTTGAAACCTTAGTGGATCGATCTCTAGTCTTAGGAGCATTGTCTCTACAAAATTTTTAAAAATCAAGTAAGTTCAAGACAAATAATAAGGGGAAATTGGTAAATGATACCAAATCAATCAATTAAGACTCTTGGCCATCATCTAAACAACTTTCCAATCCTCAAACAAGCAATAGAATCTATAAACAACAATGATTTTCAATAAATTATCAAGCAATGAGAAAGTCAACAAAAAGTCAACACTTTCTTTATTCATGAACTTCAAAGTTCACAATTGGGCGAGAATTAATGAAATTTAGCCTTGTAGTACAATGATTCCTATCTAGTGACATCCAAAAGAAGAGAATAAGACCAAATTCATTTATTTCCCCCAAAATAAAATTTTTGTGTTCATCACTAATCACTCTTAGAACCCTAGATCTTCATAAATCTTGAAACTGTCCATGTAACTTGTGAATTTAGGTTCCAAACAAGTTACCCAACCAATATCTAACAATTCCTAAAGCAAAGAATCCATAAACAAGCTCTTATCACCATAAATCAAACATTAGAATTTGAAAATTTTGAGCAAAAATGGAGATAAATGTAGAGATTCACATACCATGGAGTTGAAGATGCTATGAAAATGACGAGAAACTTATAGAAGATTCACAAGAAACGAAAATAAATTTGAAGAAAATGGTTTGGATTATATTTGAAAAAGTGAAAAGAGGAAAGTTTTTAGAGAAATGGAAAAAAGGAGAGTAGAAAATCGTGAGTGAAGAGAGAGTGAAGAAGAGTAAGTGAAAAATTTCTGTTGGAATATTGATTAAGTATGGAAGGGAAAAAAATTTGACTAACCTTATGTGGAGCTTTCACCCACCCGGATTGATGGCATGGTTGACGATTATCCCCGAAAACGGGGCCAATTGATATTTGTTTTCTAGTGTGGTGACAAGCAAGAAATTAATTCAATAAGCACAAACAATTTATCATCGAACTACTTGAGATTCCAACCCATGATGACCTAGAATCAACTCAAGAGGACTTACAAGACTCAAAACTAAACTAAAGAAATCAAAGTTGGAAACTGGAAACTACAATTACTAAGAAAGATCAAACCAAACACAAATAAACATAAACAAAACAAAATCAACTTAAAATGAGAGCAAATTAAAACAAGTAAACAAGATAATGATCAAACAAATAAAAATGATAAAAAGCGAATGGTTTTAGGCTGGGCAATCACATAGAAAAGGGAAATTAACCAATGATGCAACAAGGTGTAATAATGAGCAGCCTAGAACATGAATCACTAAGCTAGATCAACCTACTCTCATGGCATTGATCTCTAAGTCAATCAAGAGAATTTGCTAAACTTTCATTTGCAAACCAATCAACAACCAAGCATTAAAATCAGGTTCATTAAGTTCACTAATCCCCTAGACACCATCTCTCGAAGGCCTAGGAAGAAAAACTCCAATATAGGTCATTCAAGAATTTCATGGAATAGCACTCGGGCGATGATTTTCCTAACATCTATTTTCAAGTGATAAAATTGAGTATAGCATTAAAATAACCTAAACAGAAGGAATCTAACAATAAGCATCAATGATCACCTACCCAAGCCTAGATCTATCTAACCTTCAACCATCCTAATGACTACTCACATATGATGCAAACGGAAAACAAAGCAAATGATAATAGCATAAACATAATAAGATAAGAAGAGATTAGGTAATAAAAATTTCTCAATGATCTTCAAAGAATATGATCCAAAAGTCTTCAATCCTTCTCTCAAACTCTCTCAACATGTTCTTGACAAGACTTAGAAAAACTTAGGAAAATTAAAGTCTAAATCGAATAATGAAATTGGCTTTAAGTTTAGCCTAAATTTTTGATAGGATTAAAGTATTTGTACCCTAGCGTTAGGGTTTTAAAACCAAATAATAAGTGGTTTGGGTTGATCCGGGACAAACCGGATCAGCCGATAAAATGTGTGCCTTTATGCGGTTTGGTCGGGCTAGTCGTATCGACCTGATGGTCGAGTTAGGATCATCGCGGGAGAAAATAAGGTCTTGCATTCCATCAGGTCTGTGCGATCCGGAGAAGGCCAATAGGTGGATCATGGAAGCATTGCATGTGGATCGGGCTTCATCGGGCGAATCTTGTGAGGTTGTTGGTCGATGGTGCATGATCCAGACTGTTTGGAAGCTAACGATCCATGGTCGACCTGCCCAAGTGGAGCTAAGGGTCGATCAAGTGTCTTCATATGCTTTGTTTGTGTGTATCCCGGATCGATCAAGGACAATCGACCAAGTGGTCGATTGTTGGAACACCGGCGTTCTTCTTCATGGATTGGTCCGTCGACCTCCAAGGGTCAACCTTATTGTCGAGATCGCATGTCCCGAATCTTCCTTAATGTGTTCTCCTCCATTCTTCTCATCGGGTCGTACATATCGATTGGTTTGTCGAGCAAGGCTTTCCTGCGTGCGATCCATTCGGGGATCAACCTTGTATATTGGATCATGAGGTCGATCCAAGGCCATACTTTTTCCTTCTTCATTTTTCTTGACCTATTCCAAACCCATTGCTTGAGTTCTCCATTCCATGACTCCAATAATCCAAGTTTAGCTCCAATTCACACAAAAATGACTCAAAAATAACCAAATATGTAAATGCAAGACCTAAGGACTCAAATGCATGAATTCAACACAATATGATCTAGAGTGAGTCTAAATGTAACTTAATAGAGTGATTATGATGCAAAATGACAATGAAAATAACATAACAGATACATATATCACTCCCTGCAAAGCCTTTGTGGTGGTCTAGCTGTGCTTTGGAAGCATCATGTAAAAACTCCTTTGTATTAGTTGATACGAGACACTTCGACTGTCTCATAAATCATAAAGAAAAGTCATTTTATTTTTATTTTATGTATGCTAATCTCGTAAGACAATATGTCCTTACCTTTTGGAAAATTGCAACGCCTATCACAAACTCACAACTTTCCTTGGCTAATATGCGATGATTTTAATAAAGTTGAAACCATCAGATAAACGCAGAGAGCAGATGCGGACCTAGAGAAGTCTACAACCGTTACGTAACATGGTTCACAATGTGAATTTAGTGATTTGAAGTTCACGGGTAACAATATGACATGGTGTGGAAAATGCGGTACTCACTTGGTTAAATCATGGCAAATATTCATTGGAATAATTTTTTTCCATATTCATCGGTGGAGTATCTTCCAATGCTATAATCGAATCATTGACTAGCTATAATTAAATTCAGTAAGGCACTACAAAAAGGAAGGAAATTATTCACCTTTGATACTCGCTTATGTACCTTACCAGAGATTTGAGACATTGCTATGACATAGTGAATGTGCGTCGGTCTGTTATTATTCCAGATGCTGATGAAGCCAATACTCATTCAACACCAGCACAATGTGATGGTGGTCCTCCCAACACAACGAGTGATATACTATGGGCCATAAGCCACTAGAGGGGCCATGATTACAGCCTTCTGGAACTGTCAGGTTATAAAATGGTTTGTGACAGTTTGATGCCTAAAGGATTTGAAGTCTGCTTATGATCCACACATACTCATTTTAATAGAAACAAATAACTATGATGATGTAGTTCCTGATTTAGGTTGAGTTCTTAGTTTTGAGTCTGTATTTTGTGTCTCCCTGCAAGGCCTTAGAGGTGGTCTAGTTCTGCTTTGAATGCGTCATGTAAATAACTTCTTTGTATTAGTTGATCAAAGACTATTTGATTGTCTCATAAATAACTAAACGACTCATTTTTTTAACTATGGTAATCCCTTAACTCAATATCATCCATACCTATAGAAAAATCTCAAAGCCTATCACACACTCGCAACTTTCTTTGGCTAATATGCGGTGATTTTAATTAAGTTTTGGAACCATCAGATAAGCGTAGAGAGCAGATGCAGACATGGATTAGTCTAGAAGCACTACGTAACATTGTTCAACAATGTTAATTTAATGATTTGAAGTTCACAGGTAACAATATGACATAGTTGGGATGGTGCGGTACTCATTTGGTTCAATCGTGGCTAGATCGTTTTATGGCAAATATTCAATAGAACAATTTGTGTCCATATTCATTGGTAAAGTATCTTCCAATGCTTAAATTGGATCGTGGACCAGCTGATACACTCAGAGTTTTAACCCTATTATCCTACTGCAAGTGCACAACAAACACAAATGAAGTAGTATTTTAGGGATCGAATCCACAAGGACCAAGTTGTCACACTATCGATTTTATGATCAAACTAGAGCTAAATCAATCAATATGAAGTAATGGTGGTGAATGCGATTAAACAACTTAAGAAATAAACGATGTAAAATCAATAAATTAAAACATCAAGTTCAGAGAAATTCATAGGGAAATCAGGGAATTCGAACTAGGAAACTATTCAGGAACAATCAAGTAACAATCTCGACTCAAACATAAGGTATAGACAATCCAATGTTGGGGTATACAACTACATCTAGCAACCTAGAAACCCTAATTGCCTTTGGTACTAGAGATCTAGATATGCATTAGTGACATAGTCTGATAAGTCCACAATCAACCCTAGCATCAACTTTCGCGGCTAAGGACTGATTGCTCATCTAGTACGGGTCTTATTCCTAATAAGCTTTTGGAAAATTAGGTAATCTAAGATCATAGACTAGTTAGCTACTCTAATCTAGGCATTGAGATCATCATTAGATGGAGAACACATCAAGCAATTATCAATTTCTTGCAACCCTAGAAAACCCTAAACTTTATTTGGATCTACTTAGATATGGTAGAAAAGAACAATTCAAAAGGCATAATAGAATGCATAAAAGTAATTTTAATTGAAATTAAAAGGTTTAGAATTCTTCTCCAATTGTGTAGAGATTGGAATTCATCTTCCACAAACTCAAATACAAGGTCTGATCACGTAACAATGGTGTATGTCCTCTAAAATAATGAAAAACGGCCCTTTGATAGGTCCTAAAACTCGCAGGTGCAAAATAGGAAAAATTAGGTTTTATTCCTTGCAGCTTTGTTGATCGATCGATCAAGGTGTTTATCGCTTGATCAAGGGGTTGATCGATCGATCATTGTTGAGTGTTTGATCTTCCAAAGGTCTCGGTCGATCAACAGGTCGAGCGCATCTACCAGTTGGGTGAGTGATCGATCGATCAAGAGGTTGATCACTTGATCAAGATGTTGATAGCTCGATCGCCAATCTTCTAGCTGAAATTCTAGAAAATGCTTCAATTCGTCCAGAACCATGCTCTACGGGCGTAATCCGAATTTAAACTGTTTTCACCTGAAAAGACTCTAAAATACAGAAAATCATTTTGAAAACATGCGAATTAATGAGCTTTAAACCTATAAAAATGAGGTATATCAATTCCTACAGACTTACCTTCTTGTTTGTCCTCAAGCAAAGAAAGAAAAGACTAAAAGGAAGATTCTACTCAAAGGAACTCATTCGTCATCAGAGCATTGCATATCAATTCTATAGTAAACCACACAATCTTACTTGTCATAATCGAGACCACATTGTACTTCCCCCAGACTTAACAACTATCCTAGCTAAACTACACAATCCAAATAAGAAATCCAAATTCACCATACCAACTTCCTAGAATATCTAACTGCAGTCTCATCAAAGGAATATCAATCAAAGGACAGATGGATACTTCTTCAGCCAATATCTGAACACAAGACTTACTTCTATATGGTTCCTTCCCTCTCATTTTATTCATTTTGCACCCTATTTTTCCCTACTTACCTAGGGTATCATTGTATTTTTTTATCTGCTCCCCAACCAGTTTCTCCCTATTTACCTAGGCTATCATTGTATGTTTCTTTACTGGTTGGTTCCTTAGCAACTCAAAGAGTGAAAGCAAGAGTAACGTCATTGGAATTTTAATCCTCAGTTTACTACATTACATCCAACTTTGATTTTTAGCTACTTCAGAGATGACACACTCAAAACAAAACGATGATGCGAGGGGAACCATACTCAAATTGAATAGTCTTTTAGGAACAAAGAGAGGAATCTGATCCGATGTATACCAAGCCCCTTGACAAGAAGATTAAGTCCGGTTATGGGTGAAGTTGGCATGAAATCCTTCAAATATTGAGATGAATATGGGTGGTGCTTAGATATTGCTCAGCCTCTAGGTTTTCCAATAGTCGATTGATTCCTGACAAATACAAATCGATGGTACTTAGTTCATGACAATGCAATAATCCTCAAAAATCACGATTCTCATTAATAGTTATAGCTCAAAATAACGCAGACAATTTCATAATTGACTCGAAATGAAAACAAAAACAAAGAAGAAAGAAAAAAGAAGAAGGAAAATGCATTAGTCACAATGAGTATCCTCCCCAGACTTATTTCGCACTATTGTGGTGTGAGAACAACAATGAAGATGAAAAACTCGCACAAAAGTAACAAAAATCAGGAATATCATAGATGTGGAGAGAAATGGATAAATCTGGGACCCTTGATCAATCGATATCCACTGTGAGCAATCGATCATAGATTGTTCGACCATTGGATCAATCACAGATCAATCGACAGATTGAGTGCTTGATGCTTGGGGTATATGATTGATCGATCAATTCGCTATGGTCGATCACTGAATCGTGTGCAAGTCGTATGGTCCGGAGGATTGATTGATCTGTAACCACTAGATTGATTGACAGCTCATGCACACTCCTGGTTCTATTCTTGATCAATCGATCACCTGGTGGATCGATCGAGCACAGCCTTTCTAAACTGAAAGAAAACAATAACACCAAAAACAAGAACGAAAGAATGCAAAATGAAATTGAAAACTTACTAGTGGGTTTCTTCCCACTTATCGCTTGTTTAAAGCCATTAGCTTGACACAATCGCCTCTCAGGTGCCAGATGGAACCTCAGGAGGAATAGTTCCTCCCTTAATCAGGCTAGCATCAGTAATGCACAACTTCAGGCATGGATCATCATCTACAAACTCGATCCCTGTAGTGTCCAGCAACACCATAGCTCCACAAGGCTTAACTTCCTTGACAGTAAAAGGTTCTGACCATCTATGTTTGAGCTCTCCTGTAAAAAGCTTAGAACAAGAATTGAGCAAAAGCACATGAGTATTAGTGACTACACCTTGATCAAATATACGGTTTTCTGAGAGAGCTAAATCTAGAGCATCATCATAGAAACTGCCATACTTTGCAGCTGTTGGTATCTTTGTTCTATTCTTTACACAATCAATTACACCACAGAGCCACTAGATGTCCTAATAGGATAGGAGACCTTTCTATTGATCTTTTCAAGGATCACTCTCTTGTTGATGAAGTTAATTTTTGCTCTAGCTGTACTCAAGAATGGTCTTCCCAAGATTAGTGGAAGTGCACCATCTTGTACCATCTATACCACTATAAAATCTTTTGCTACTAGACAATTTCCAACCATAAGCGGGTAATCAACCAATTTCCCTCGCACGTGCTTTGTAGAAGCATCTCCCAATGAAATGGAGGTATAGTGATCATGCATATGTTCAACTCTCAGCTTCTTCACTATCTCGAATGATATAAAATTCACGCTTGCACCCGAGTCACATACAACATCATCGAATTCCAATTCCCCAAGAGTACAAGGCATGATAAACTCACCTTGATCTTCCATCTTAATAATTGTTTGTAGTTCAGACAATGTCATGCACACTTGACCATGTAGCTCCAATAGCTCTTTGACTTTCTCCATTGTCCAAAATTGCCTTAATATACTCCACATGCATCGGAACTTGAGACAAACTTTCCACCATCATCAATGGTACTCCAACCTTTTCCATGTCTGCCCGTATCTTGAGAAGACCTTTCTTTGTGCCTTAGTGTTGACGACTTCTGGGAAGGGAATTAGTGGCTCATAAACACGTGGTCTAGGGGGATGAGGTTCCTTCTTCATAACCCCTCTAGGCTTTTTTGGTTTCTCCCTGGTAGCTACTGCCACATGTTCTACCTTTCTAAATCACCTTTCTTATGCATCTTAACTTCATCAACCCAACTCCCATACTCTACTCCACCTTTAAGGAAACGTATAGTAGGCTTATCAACCTCTCTGCTATAGCCATCATTAGATTTAATGACATTGCAAGATTCCATATGAATTCTCTCACTCCTTCCCGATTGTGCTACTTGAATCCTTGTCACTGCTTCCATAGTTTGAGCAACCTGAGTATCCAATATCTTCACATAAGTACATATTCCTTTCAATTTGCTGTTAAGGTTGTTGTACATATCATCAAACTTTGCATCGAGCCTTGGTATAGTTTTATGCTGCCCTTGTGCAAACTGTTGGATCAAAGCTTTCATCTCATCGTTGGAAGTGTCTGAGGAGCTTGGTTATGTGGCTGAGCTTCTTGCTGAAACTATGTGAAAGGCTGCTGAAAATTGTTACACGGATTTTGCACACAAAGATATTGATAATTCTGACCAGTGCCTATTTTTTGCACGATGCCTGAATTTTGCACAAAACCTGCACCATTCACATAGTTGATATCCCTCTGCTCACCTGACTCTTTGATTAGTATATCCAACTTGGCACTCAACAAGTCTATCTTTTGAGATTCAACACTCTTTACGCATATAGATCGACCATATTCGGGACTATGGTTACTCGAGCTAGCAGTCAAATTCTCAATGAGAGTAAATGCTTGCTCCTCATAAAATTTCCATTACTAGAAGCGTTTAGGGATTTTCTGTAGTCCCAATCAACTCCTTCATAGAAGATACTCAAAATCTGCTCATGAGAGTACCCATGATGTGGACAATCTCTTCTGTACTCCCTAAATCTCTCCCATGCCTCACAAAAGGGCTCACCAACCCGCTGCTGAAAGGTATTGATCTTGTTTCTCAGCGAAGCAATCTTAGACTTTGTGTAGAATTGATTTAGAAAAGCTGTTCTAACTTCTTCCCATGTTTTCAATGATCCTGGTGGAAGGGACTGAACCCATTTCGATGTCTTGTCAGCCAAAGAGTGAACAACTTGCACATGACATAATCTGCAGGGACTATGTTAGAACTCATTAAACTGCACAAATCCTCATAGTCATCAATATGGTCCATGGGGTTCTCAGCTAGTAGACCATGAAAGACATACTCCTTGATCAGTGCAATCAACTGAGGGTGGATCTCATAGTCTTGTCCCTCTAAAGGAGGAAGAACGATAGCAGACCTGTTCTGATAATACTGATGAGGCATGTTTAAGTCACCTATTTTTTGATGATGTGTCTAAGCATTCTGCTATCGATGCATATGTTCTATCCGCTTTACCAACTATAGCAGTGTCATCTTGACACTGATGGTCACTGTTGGCATCCGGATTGCTCATTGTACGTGAAACACAAAACAAACAAAAACAAAAACAAAAAACATAAGTAAAAGAAGACTTAGACTAAAATTCGATTTCAGATCGAAAGGCAACAAAATTGATCTCCGGCAACGGTACCAAAAACTTGATACACTCAAAGTTTTAACCCTATTATCCCACTCCAAGTGCACATCAAATGAAGTAGTATTCTAGGGTTCAAATCCACAAGGACCAAGTTGTCACACTATCGATTTTATGATCAAACTAGAACAAAGTCAATATGAAGTAATGGTGGTGAATGTGATTAAACAACCTAAGAAATAAACGATGTAAACTCTATAAATTAAAACATCAAGTTCAGGGAAATTCATAAGGAAATCAGGGATTTCAAACAAGAAAACTATTCAGGAACAATCAAATAACAATCTTGACTCAGACATAAAGGTGTAGACAATCCACTGTTATGGTATCGACTACTACATCTAGCAACGTAGAAATCCTAACTATCGTTGGCACTAGAGATCTAGATATGTATTAGTAACAAGGTATGATAAGTCCACAATCAACCCTAGAATCAAATTTTGGGGCTAAGGACTGATTGCTCATCTAGTGAGGGTTTGATTCCTAATAAGCTTTTGGAGAATTGGGTAATCTAAGATCACAGACTGTTAGGTACTCTAATATAGGCATTGAGATCATCATTAGATAAAGAACACATCAAGCAAACCTATTTGTTCCTAATTCATCAATTCCCTACAATCCTAGAAAACTCTAAACTTGATTTGGATCTACTCAGACATGGTAGAGAAGAACAATTCGAAAGGCATAATAGAAAGCATAAACGTAATTGCAATTGAAATTAAAAGATTTAGAAATCTTCTCCAATTGTGTAGAGATTGGAATTCCTCTTCCAAAAACTCAAAACACAAGGTCTGATCACGTAATAGTGGTGTATGCCCTCTAAAATAATGAAAACAGCCCTTTAATAGGTCCTAAAAATTGCAGGTACAAAGTAGGAAAAATTAGGTTTTATTCCTTGCAGCTTTGTTGATCGATCGATCAAGGTGTATATCGCTCGATTGAGCATTCGATCTTCCAAAGGTAATGGTCGATCAACACGTCGAACACATCTATTAGTTGGGTGAGTGATCGCTCGATCAAGAGGTTGATCGCTCGATTGCTCGATTGCCAATCTTCTGCTGAAATTCCAGAAACTGCTCTGATTCGTCCTGAACCATGCTCTGCATGCGTAATCCGAATTTAACCTATTTTCCAGCTGAAAAGACACTAAAATACAATCAATAATTCTGAAAGCATGCGAATTAATGAACTTAAAACCGATAAAAATGAGGTATATCACCAGCTATAATCAAATTCAGTATAACACTAAACAAAAACAACAAATTATTCACCTTTGGTACTCACCTATGCCCCTTACCAGAAATTTGAGATATTGTTGCGACATAGTGAATGTGCGTTTTTCTGTTATTGTTCCAGATGGTGATGAAGCCAATACTCTTTCAACGCCACTACAATACGATGGTTGTCCTCCCAACACAAATAGTGAGGGTAAGATGGGCCATAAGCAATTGGAGGAGCCATGATTATAGCCTTTTGGAACTATCAGTTTATAAAAGGGTCCCTGATTCGACCGCCTAAATGATTTTGGGTCCACTTGAGATCCGCACATAGTCATTTTAATAGAAACCAATAACTTCAATTATGTAGTTCGTGATTTAGCTTCAGTTATTGGCTTTGAGTATGTATGTTGTGTCTCCCTGCAAGGCCTTAGTGTTGGTCTAATTGTTCTTTGGAAGTGTCATGTAAATAACTGCTTTGTATTAGTTGATCAGCGACTCTTCGATTGTCTCATAAATTATAAAGAAGAGTCATTTTCTTTTTGGTTTATCCATTGTAATCCTGTAAAGACAATATCGTCCATAACTTTTGAAAAATTGCAACGCCTATCACATACTCGCACTTTCCTGGGCTAATCTACGTTGATTTTAATTAAGTGTTGGAACCATCGGATAAACGCAGAGGACAGATGCAGACATAGAGAAACCTGCAACCGTTACGTAACATGGTTCAACAATGTGAATTTAGTGATTTGAAGTTCAAGGGTAACAATATGACATGGTGTGGACGGTGTGGTACTCATTTGGTTCAATCTTGGCTAGATTGTTTTTTTGAAAAAAAACTCATTGGAATCATTTGTGTCCATATTCATTGGTAAAGTATCTTCCAATGCTTAAAATCGGATCGTAGACCATCTATAATCAAATTCAGCGAAGCACTAGACAAAGACAACAAATTATTCACCTTTGGTACTCGCCTATGCCCCTTTCAAGAAATATGAGAGACTGTTGTGGTATAGAGAATGTGTGTCGTTCTGTTATTCTTCGAGATGTTGATGAAGCAAGTACTATTTCAATGCCACCACAATACGATGGTGGTCCTCCCAACACAACAGTAAGGCTACGATTGGTAATACTCCACCGGAGGGACCATGATTACATCCTTTTGGAGCTGTCGGGATATAAATGGGTCTCTGACAGTTCAACGCCTAAAGATCTTATGTCTACATATGATCTGCACATGCTCATTTTAATAGAAACCAAGAACTACAATGATGTTGTTCGTGATTTAGCTCCAGTTCTTGATTTTGAGTCTGTATGTTGTGTCTCTCTTCCAAGCCTTTGTTGTGGTCTAGCTATGCTTTGGAAGCGTCATGTAAAAACTCATTTGTATTAGTTGATAAGAGACTCTTTGATTGTCTCATAAATAATAAAGAAGATATATTTTATTTTTTCATTAATCTATGGCAATCCCGTAAGACAATATCGTCCATACCTTTTGGAAAATTGCAACTCCTATCACACTCTCGAAACTTTCCTTGGCTAATATGAGGTGATTTTAGTAAAGTGTTGGAACCAACATATATATGAAGAGGGCATATGTAGATGTGGAGAAGTATGCAACCATTACGTAACATGGTTCAACAATGTAAATTTAGTGATTTGAAGTTCACGGATAACAATATGAGAGGGTGTAGACGGTGCAGTACTCATTTGGTTCAATCGTGTCTAGATCGTTTTATGGAAAATATTCATTGGAAAAATTTGTTTCCATACTCTTCGGTGGAGTATCTTCTTATGCTTGAATCGAATCAGAAGCTAGCTTTTATTAAATTAAGCAGAGCACTAGACAAAGGCAGCAAATTATTTACCTTTGATACTCGCCTATACCCCTTACTGGAAATTTGAGAGATAGTTGCGACCTAGTCAACGTGCATCATTCTGTTATTTTCAGATGCTGATGAAGCCAATACTCCTTCATCGCCATCACAATATAATGGTGGTCCTCCGAAACACAGCCAGTGAGGGTACGATGGGCCAAAAGCCACCAAGGAGCCATGATTACAATCTTTTGTAACTGTCGGGATATAAAAGGGTCCATAACAGTTCGACGCTTAAAAGATCTTAACTCTACTTATAATCCGCACTTAATCCTTTTAATAGAAACCAAGAACTCCGATGATGTAGTTCGTGATTTAGCTTTGTTCTTGGTTTTGAGTCTGTATATTGTGCCTCCCTTTAAAGCCTTAGTGATGGTCTCGCTGTGCTTTGGAAGCGTCATATAAATAACTCCGTAAGACAATATCGTCCATACCTTTTGGAAAATTTCAGCGCCTATCACACACTCACAACTTTCCTTGGCTAATATAAGATGATTTTAATAAAGTGTTGGAACCATCAAATAAGCGCAGAGGGCTAATGCGGACGTGTAGAAGTCTGCAACCGTTACATAACATGGTTCAACAATGTGAATTTAGTGATTTGAAGTTCATGAGTAACAATATGATATTGTGTGGACGGTGCGGTATTCATTTGGTTCAATCATGACTAAATCGATTTATGGCAAATATTCATTGGAATAATTTTTTTCATATTCATCGGTGGAGTATCTTCCAATGCTTGAATCGGATCATATACCAGCTATAATTAATTTGAGCAGAGCACTAGACAAAGGTAGCAAATAATTCACCTTTGAAACTCGCCAATGCCCCTTACCAGAAATTCGAGAGATTGTTGTGGCTAATTGGATGTATAATGACACACGTCATTCCCTTTGCATATCCTGATCAGTTGTGGCGAATCTTATTTCGTGTCACCGATCGTTAGCTACCTGGAGACAACAAAACAATAATAACTCGGCTAAGAAGATAAAGGCCCTTAAAGAATGCCTTGATATTGCTAATACAACTCCGCATGTACCATTTCACGTAATCATAGCTTACGTAAACTATTGGTTGATGCTCGTCGGGACGAGGAACTAACTATATTTGAAACACAAGAGTCGTAATACTTGGTTATATAATGGTGATCGCAACACACACTTTTTCCATACTGTTACCAAAAAATGTGTAGCAAAGAATCAACTAAGAACAATTAAGATTCAAAGACGTAGCCCATTGTATAGTAATGAAGCTATAGCTGGAAAGGCAATGGCCTATTTTCAATCACTATTTACTACATCTCTGACTAGTGACATCTCCAATGTCGTATATAATATATCTACAGTTGTCACACCAAAAATGAATGAAGATTTGCTAGCGGATGTTCAGCGGATGGCAATTGGTGGTACCCGGGCACCTGGACCAGATGGGTTCACTGCTTTTTTCTTTCACTCATATTGGGAGATCACTGAACCTTCGATTATATCTGAAATATAGGCCGTCTTCAGGCAGTGGTGTTCTACCTATGCACTTATGCTTGATTCCGAAGATGGATCAATCAGAGACAATGAAGAATTTTCGTCCAATCAGCCTATGCAATTGTACTTTACAAGATTGTGTCTAACGTTCTAGTGAATCGTTTCAAACCTATTCTACCAGAATTGATTTGTGAGAGTCAAGCAGCCTTTGTTCCTGGTCGTCACATTATAGATAACATTCATGTTGCTCATGAGCGACATCATTCATCACATACTCTTCCCACTGTATCAAAGACATGTATGGCGGTCAAAACTTTTACAAGCAAAGCTTATAATCGAGTAACATGAGGTTTCTTGGAAGCGGTTCTTCGACAAAAGGGGTTTGATGAACTCCGGATTCGGCTTTTGATGATGTGTGTTCGCTCGGTTATATTCTTTATACTCGATAAGGGGGATTCATATGCTCAATTTCGAGCAACATGTGTTCTACGTCAAGATGACTCTATCACTTTATTTTCACATTCTCTGCTCGGATGTTCTTAGTATTATGCTGGACCATATTTAACAACAAGGTCATATTCAAGGGATTCAATTCGGCAAAAATGGACAACCAATTTTGTATTTGTTTTTGCGGATGACTCTTTTATTACAAGCCAATATAGAGAACAGTATCTATTTGAAGAATTTTTTTGATAAAATATGAAAGTGTCTCTGACCAGATGATCAATGTTTTGGTCACGGACGTTCACATATTACTTATATCACTTAGGAAATTTGTAGTCGAATGAATTGTTGGGATTCATGATTTCTACGTACAACTGGCAAGGAGACGCTCATTAAGGTTGTGTCCTATCCAACGCCGGTCCACACAGTGATTTGCTTCAAATTGCCTGGTTTGTGTATTGAAAACACTAAAGTAATGAAACAATATTGGTGGCGATAAGACCTTTCACATAAATCTATGGCCTGGATTTCTTGGCAACGCTTTGCTTGGTAAAAAAAGGATGGCATGCTAGGTTTCCGAGAAATTTAACACTTCAATCAATCACTTTTAGGTAACCAAGTATGGAAGATATTTCACCGGCCTCATTACACCGTTTGTCAATAGTTTGGTATTTTCCCTATGGTATTTTACCCATGGCAACACATAGTTTTCTTCCTCATATGATTGGCAATCATAGCGATATGGCCTTTATCTTCTTAAGAAATGTATACAATATAATGTCGGATATGGTACTACGATAGGTATTGGCACAAATCCATGGTTACAACTTGATATTACGTTTTTGGAAACAGCCAATTAATTACAACAAACGCAAAAAAGTATCATTGAAAGCATTAGAGGTTCGAGTCCACAAAAAATCTAGAATTAACATACTAGGATTGCAAGAATTTGGACTTAAGCTATAGCAATAGTTGAGGTAATTGAAGTAAAGACCACTAAAACTTAAACAAAGTAAATTGAACCAACCAAAGACCAAACCAAACTCAACTAGACTAGCAAACTAAACAAAGATAAAGCACAAGCTAGCAACAGGTTTTAGAAAACACATTTGATCAAAGGAGAATGGTAATCGAATCAATGATGTTTAAAGACTCATTAAGAACTAAGGAAAATTGGCCCACATGCCATGTTAGCTTCTAAAATAAGCTAAAATACCATTTATGTGGAACATTCTACATAATGCCATGATTTTTTTATGACTAATTTGCCCTCCATCCACGTTCTGGTTAATTGCGTTAGTGTGGCATTCTCGAAGAGAGTTTCTTTCTCTCTCCACGACTCTTCTCCTTCTATCTTTCTCTCTGCCTTCCTCCTTCTATCGTTCTCTCTTCCTTCCTGTCTTTCTCCGATTCACCTCCCTTCACTTGCATTCATTAATTTCACCCCTTCAAGAGAAAATTGTCTTTCCTTACTGCTTAATTAGGTG
>OVBA01004652.1:0-22712 GCA_900406435.1 Lepidium aucheri
GGTGAATAAGCATAATGAGGTGAAAATTGGTTGGTGATGGTGCATTTAGAGTTTCAATTTAGGTTGGTAATGGTGTGTGAGAGAATTGAAAAAGACAATTTTGTAAATATTTGAGATTTGAGACCTATTTTAGACTTTTTCATTGTGAAGAAAAAAAAGAAAAAAAAATTGATGGCAAAATCGAAATTATAGGAAAAAGGGTAAAATCGGAAAAAAAAAATGTTACAAAAAATGGGGGTTAGTTTTTTAATTGACCCAAATTAATGGGTCAGTTTTGCAAATACCCTAGTTATATTTATTTTGTGAGATTATCTCTAATCACTATACCAAAAGATCCTCTTGAAATAGTCATTAACGATAACTATTTAACTCTATATTTCTTCTAAAGTATTATATCCTTAACATTAAAATATGTGTATACGTCACACAAAATCATGAAAGAAATAAATCTATTTTATTGGTTCCATTTATAGTTGTATTTTAACACTAAAACAACGTTATATAATGTGATATTAACAAAAATGTCGACTATCAAAATGGTTTTTCTTTTGTTTGTAGTGGATTAAGTAAAAAAAAGGCTACAAAAAGTGCTTTTATACTTTGAAAACTGACCAGTTACATGATATTAGATTTGTTATATAACATATTTATATTGATATTAAAAACATATTTATATTCGACTTCGATGACATATTCATCAACAATAAGATTAAAAATTAGACGTCTTTAGAGTCTTGATATATATTGAACAATTGTAAAATCTTTAAAGAAGATATTTATAGAATCTAATGTGTTAGACTATAGACACTTAAAACTAAACATTAATTAAAAATATTTTTTTAGAAACATATTTCAATTTGTTTTTGTTAACAACTAGATATAAGATCCGATTTATAGACTAAAGTCCCTTATAATTTACCAATTATACTGAAAAAAGGATAATTATAATACATACGTTAATAGCAAGATTATCTTAACAACTAGACTGAAAATAACTCAATACTATAGTTTGAGACTTAACATCCAAAATATTTATTTTTCACACGAAGTTTTGAAACTATGAGAAATTTGGTGGAATAACCACATAAAAAAAGAATGACCATGAAATACTATTTCTTTATATCTATATAATACTAGATGAGGACCCGTGCAACGTACGGGTTTAAATTATAGTTTTGATATTTATTGTATCCCATATTTTGAATCATAGAACATATAATCTTGTCCGATATGTAAAATATGTATCTCGTTTTTATCAATTTATAAACTATTACCCGTGACTATGGGTATTTAAATTATTAATATAAAATAATTGACAAAACAAAAAAAGAATAACGTTCTCAAAAATAATATTTAAAAATTATAAGCTAAACTAATGCTTACATATCTCAAATTATAATTTATTTGCATACATTTTTATTTATTTTTTATAAAAATATAATATTATTCTATTTACACAAAATATGAGATAAATATAAGTGATTATTTTATTTTATATTTATAAATAAAAATAGTTATTTACAATCTTTTTATGTTAGTATTGTGAATAGAAATATATATTTCATGGTAAATATAAACATTTAAGAAAAAATATATTTTCAAATATATTAAATAATACAAAATTGAGGAACGTTAGATTTAACATGTGGAAAAATTTTGTTACTGACTATCTTTGAGATCCAGCTTTATATAATAAGATATGATTAAGATTTTATTTTTTTAAATAAAATATAAATACAAAATAATTTGTGACTGTTGGATTTGACATTTATAACAATCTTGTTGATTAGTAACTTTTGAAACCTAATTTTATATAAAAGGATTCGATTTTATCTTTTTGCATAAAATATAAATACATAATAATTTTTGATTGTTGAATTTAAAATATGTAACAATCTCGTTAATTTTTAACTTTTGAAATCCAACTTTACATAATGAGATTAATATTTGATTTTCTCTATTTTATAATAAAATATAAATATGGAATAAATTTTTATCTTTGGATTTGACATGTGGAACAATCATGTTAATTAGTAGCTTTTTAAAATCCAACTTTATATCATACAATTAGGATTTGATTTTATATTTCTTTTAATAATATATATATATATATGTATGTATATATATATACATAGAGAGAGAGAGAATTATTCTTTATTGTTGGACTTGACACGTGAAACAATCCCGTTGATTAGTAATTTTTGAAACATAACTTTATATAATAGGATTTGACTTTATTCTTTTTAATAAAATATAAATACAAAATAATTTCTGATCGTTTGATTTAACATGTAGAACAATCTTGTTAATTTGTAACTTTTGTATGAAAATTTGTTTTTATTTATTTTTAAAATGTATATTATTTAATTTAATATTTAGTATGAAATAAAACTTTATAGGTATTTTTATTTTAAATTATTAATAAAAATAATTATTTATAATCCTTTTATATTAGGATTGTGGATAGAGATAAATACTTTGTGATAAAGATAAATATTTAAAAATTCTATCCTAAAGTATATATATCTTCTTAATTTTTAATATATAAATGCAGAATAAAAAATTGATCTTGGATTTGACACGTGGATCAATCCTGTTAATGAGTAACTTTGAAACATTCTACTTTATATAATAAGATATATCATTATACCATTTCTATAACAAAATAATTATTATTTTTAAATTTGTTTCTCCTCCTCCAATTATTTACACTATATCTTCTCATAAATAACTAATTCAAATCTTTAAAAACATATATATATTGTTTAGACATGCTAAGATTTAAATATCTTTAATAATCAAAAAATATTTTAAAACAAATACATTGTTAAAAACTTTTATATTGAACACTGGAGTATTATATATAGAATTTCTATTTTTTATAGTATTTGGTGAAAAATTATATGTGTTTATTTTGTGGTTATTCTCTTTCTATATTGATATTCTATATTTGCCAAAAATATAGAATAGAGAATATGATTAATTTCTTTGTTTTAATTTTGCTATGACTATATTCTTAACTTTTATTCAAAAATATAATTTTAATTATATTCACACTTTATAAATTACATATAATAGGTTTGATGATACTAAAATATTTATTAATAATTTTTTTGTTAAAACAATTGGATAGACAAAGTCCAATCCGCAATCTAAATCTATCTTTTATCAATTTACTATATTGTAACGGAAAAATCAAACCATAAAATTATTAGCTAGATTATCAAGATTAAACCTAAATTTTAATATTCTAAGATATTTCTGACGCATTTTTCTTGTGGAATTTTAGGTTCAAGACGTCATTTTCAAAAAGTTTCTCAAGGACTTACAAGTAAGAAACTCTTTGCACATAAGCTAAAATCAAATCTCAATCCACACACAAAACAAACAAAAAATAATTCTTTTAAAAAAAAATATTGATTGCTTTAGTGTAATATAAAATCCAATCGGCAATCACTTCATCGTCTCCTTTCATTAACAAAAACAGTTTTGTTGTTCTAAATTCAGGAAGAAAAACAAAAAAGTTTTGATTTTTCTCTAAACCCACTGTTTCGTTAAAACAATGGAGGTTGATTCAAGTAAGGATCCGAAAGTCTAAACGGGTCAAAACCCAAAAACCCGGATGATGGATTCGGCACGACTTGTTGGTGACTACGAACTTGGCCCGAGAATTGGGTCTGGTTCGTTTGCTGTGGTGTGGAGAGCGAAGCATCGATCTTCTGGTTTAGAAGTTGCGGTTAAAGAGATTGATAAGAAACTTCTTAGCCCTAAAGTTAGAGATAATCTTCTTAAAGAGATTTCGATTCTTAGCACCATCGATCATCCTAATATCATTCGATTTTATGAAGCAATTGAGGTTTGATTCTATCTTAAAAAACTGTAACTTTGGGTTTTGGTTTCACTGAAATTGAAAATTTTGGATATTGATTCGAATTTTGCAGACTGGAGATAAGATTTTCCTTGTATTGGAGTTTTGTAGTGGAGGTGATCTTGCTGGCTACATCAATCGTCATGGAAAAGTACCAGAAGATGTTGCTAAACACTTTATGAAGCAATTGGGTATGCATAATTTATCTTCCATGTTTGTAATTTAGAAAGTTTTGTGAGGTTTGAATCTCTGTTTTCTTTTGTGTTGTGTAGCTTTAGGGTTGCAAGTGCTTCAAGAGAAGCATTTTATTCACAGAGATTTAAAACCTCAGGTAACTAAAAATGCCATTGATTGTCACTTATATAGTATATCTATTGTTTTGTTCAAGACTAATCATTGTTTTGTTCTTCTTTGTAACTGTTAAGAATTTACTTTTATCTTCTAAAGAAGTAACTCCATTGCTAAAGATAGGAGATTTTGGGTTTGCAAGGTGATACTTTACATCTTATATCTCCAAAAGTTGTTTTCTTCTTATGGAAAGTGTCTTAGTCTGGTGTAATCAATCATTTGGTGTGTTATTTTGGATTTTGGTAGGTCTTTAACACCAGAGAGTATGGCTGAAACATTTTGTGGTTCTCCATTGTATATGGCTCCTGAAATTATCCGGAACCAAAAGTATGATGCTAAGGTGAAGAAGTTTCCATCAATTGGAGAAAATATTTAATCTTTACAGTGTTTAGTTCTTAGTATTGTCCTGTGTAATGGACGTTTCAGGCTGACTTATGGAGTGCTGGTGCGATTTTGTTTCAACTTGTTACTGGAAAACCACCGTTTGAAGGAAATAATCACATCCAGGTTTGTTAGCTTAAATCAATTGAATTGCTTCGTATGTGAACGTCTAGTGAACTTATTGAGTGACCTTTACTATGCTTTGGGGTCAGCTTTTTCATAACATTGTGAGAGACACTGAGTTGAAATTTCCTGAAGATGCTTTGAATGAGATCCATCCAGATTGTGTTGATCTGTGCAGAAGTCTTCTCCGTCGAAATCCAAGTATTGTTACTGGATTCTCTTTTTGTCTACCTTTTTTTATGATCAATTAGGTCACAACTCAATCTTTTTATGGTAAATTTTGGTCTTTTGACTGCAGTTGAACGCTTGACATTCCGAGAGTTCTTCAATCACATGTTCTTTCGAGAGCCAAGGTAATGTCAGGAGATTAACTAAACCTTCATTATCAAATCTTTGAATCTTTCTCTGCTTAATCTGTCATACCAAATGTTGTTAGACACATGCCGGATGTTGAGCCTTTTGATTCTTCAAGCTGCACGGGGAAATCCCCTGCACAACCAAGTAGCACAAACCGTTTTAAATCTGGTGCAGAGAATGTTTACAAACATGGGAGTTCCTCTAGTGCCTCAAATACTCAACTTTTATTGCCACATATTACTTTTGAGAAGACTAAAAAAGACACTGAGGGACAATGCTCATCAAACCAATCTGGAGGTTTGTTATTCACATTTTGTGTCTAATTTCTATTGATTTGTATAAGCTAGATTCACTCAGAATCGCTTGCTGTTGTCATTCATGCAGTTGTTGACTCACTTGAGCTCATAGAGAGGGAATATGTTCTTGTAAATCGTCCTTCTGCCTCACTGGAAGGTTCATCAGATTGTTATGATACATCATTGCAAGATTCCGGGTTTCCCAATTTCTTACCCAGGAATGAAAAAGCTTCATCGAGCTCACTTGAAGCACAGAGACCAATGTATGATGGGTCGGGTCCACAACCAGCAAGCGGATCATATCTGTTAACAGAAGTACAACGCTCAACAATTGTCCATCCTCCAACTAAACTCCAACTTCTGCATGAGTATGCACAAGCACTTGCAGAATTAGCTCACGAGATGGTAACTTAAAACTTCTAATTCCTCGGGTCGCAGATGATAACATTAGTGCTTTTAACACTGTTTCATACACAGGGCAATGCAGGACAGACAAAGGAGTCTTTTGCTGTTACGCTGGTCGTTTTAGCTGTTTGGAGAAAAGCTTTGGAGATATGTGATTCCTGGATAATGTCTGTTGGAGAGGAAAGATTGGACCCTAATCAAACCACAGCCTCTGAGATTACAATTCCAGATTTAAATTCACCCTCACAGGCTAAAACTTGGCTAACACAAGAGTTTATCACCGCATTTAACCAAGCCGAGAGTTCATCATCTCAACTAAACGAAACAAGCGGTTAGTACCTAACCGAGCAATAATACTCTGTTATGCTTCTTTGCAATCCTCTCAAGACATCTCCTTCATTTGGTTGCAGCTACTACTCATATGCCTGATGCCATGGAAACAATATACGAAAGGGCACTAGCATATGGCAAGAGTGGTGGGGTAAGTAAAAACCTTTAACCATTTTGTTCTGAAGTCTAAAACTTTTCTACAAAGCTCTACCTTTAAAGCTTTGATTTAGTCCAATTTTGTTTGTGTTCAGGCTGAAGAATATTTGAATAACAAGGAAAGTGCAGCAACATTATACAAGAAAGCAATTCTTCTACTCTCCTTTATAATTGAGGAAGCAGTGACACTATCTCTAAATCCTCCTTTCTCATTAACCCTTGAAGATAAGAAGAGGATTCTCTTCTACATCTCTAACTTACAGCATCGTCGGTCTCATCTTTAGCAAAATCGACCACGAACATTGTACAGAAGAAACTTTCCTGGCTCTTCTCTGAGTCAACTTTATAACATTTGGGTTTTTTATACTTGAAACTTCGAAATGGTTGCTACTCTATATTGATGATGCGTGACCAAACAGTATTTATCTCATTGTATATAAGTGCAATATCAATAGCTTAAAATGCAAGAAGAAAATACAATCGTGTTGGTGCCAACTGCCAAGAGTACCAAACTCTGTTTCTGCTTTCAGTCTTTTAGCTTATGCTTATGGACACTATGGGCTTGTTGTGTGATCCCATTGATAGTCTTACAGGCCAATCAGGCTATATAGATTTAGGCCTTGATTGGTAATGTTGAAAATTTTTGAAATAGATAAATACGATTGGTTTCTACAAAAAGCATTATGCTAAAAAAAAACCATACCAATCAATGCTTTAAGCAAAGATTAGTCTTTTAAGAATCAACTCAGTTTTTTCAGTTATTGATTAAAATTTGTTTTGGTTCGGTTTATTTTGATTTCGGTTTTAAATAAGTACTTGAAATAGAAACTAAATTAGATCCGAAACAATTTTGGAAATAATTGCTTGTAATCAAAAGTAACAAAATAAAATGGCCCTAAAAGCCCACAAAATAACCAAAACCTAAAACAAAACATAATCGAAGAGTCCAATAATATAAGAACAAAAACAGAATTTAATTTTCGTCAGTCTGAAAACGAAACAACGACCAACGAATCTTTTTTCTTTGCTTTTATTCTTAAAAGAAAATTTGTTCTCTACATAAAAATTTGTCAGATGTTATCTTCTTTTGTGGTTTATGTGTTTATCAAATCGTCGGAAATATCGAAAATTTCACGCGCCGCCGCAGTAATCTCGTCGACTGATTCTAAGTCACAGTCATCTTCAACCTTCAAAAACGAATTATTTTTATCAAAGATTGGATTTTTATTTGATGGGTTTAAGTAAAAAAAGTTGAATTTGTAGTTTACCTTAAGGTTGAAGGAATAAGAGACAGAGGAATGAGACAAAGAGACAATATTGAGATGAAGAACAGTAAGTTTAAGCTTTTCTAGTGAAATGATTCCTTTAAGAAGTTGTCCTTGTTTCTTCAGACATTGAACTTTAAGATTGATGTGGTTTTGTATCATAATGACTTGGATTTTGGGGATGAAACTTCCATCTTCATAGAGATGATCATTTGCGTTTTCTACTTGTTGTGTTCTCTTTTCTGATTCAAGAGATTGTATGGTTTGTTCAAGGACCTTCACATAGTTTATTGCTCCTCCTACAATGGAAGCTTGGTCTCCCTGCAAGACGAATTAAGGTTTTAGCAATGTTTTGATGATGAATGTTGAAAGTTTCAATGTGTGTTTACTCTTTGGATGTAGGAAGGTGGAAGAAGAGCTCGAAGTGAGTTTATATGTTCATTCATTTGACGTCTTCGATTTCTTTCAACAGCAATGTGATTCATTCTTTGATTCTCGATTTCTTCAATGTTTTTACTTGGTTTAGTTTTCCTCCTCTTTCTCTTTTCTCTAGTCATTTCTTGTGGCAACAAGTGGTTGATTTTGCGCTTTCGTTTCGAGTTTGCAGTGAGTAATGATGAGGAAGAAGAAGGGATTATCATGTTTGCTTGGCTTGACAAAGCTTGATTAGCTCCTTCAATTGGGTTCTGATTGAAGCCTTTAGTCTCTGATTGAACTGGTGAATATGATTCTGGATAGCTTTGGAGTTCCCAAGGCATTTCGAATGTTTGAAGAGACAATAGTGTTAGAAAGTTTGGGTCTTCAGTTTGCAGCATCTGTAGAAATGGAACTGTATCTTCTAAGCTTTCTTCTTCTTCTTTTAAGGCAAAGCTTTGAGTCTCTGCAAATCCTTGAACTTCTAGGCTTCTTCTCATATCGACTTTTCGATCCAAAGACTACAAGAAAGACAGAGTAATGAGATGCAATTTAGGCCTAGTGTGGGTTTGTATTGGGACTTGGTCAGTGTTAGTACAGAGATGAACAAAAATAGATGTAAAAATGGAATGTTTTCTATACAAAAATGATTGCAGAACTGTTTTTGGTTTCTATAAAACAAACAACAAAAGCATTAAATGCAAAGCATTTGGACTAATTAAGAACAAGTAAATGCAATCTGAGTACAGAAAAAATGATTCAAGAGAAGAGATATACATGTAAAAAGCTTTCTAAATTAAGCAAAAGACACATACACAGGGGTTGATATGTCCTTGAAACCTCTCCATTTGAGTTTGGTATGTAATGTAATGAGGACTGAGTAATAAGAGATGCTAAGAATCACCAAAGAAGCAGAAGTGGAAACTCATGAATTCTCCTCTGATTCTGAACTTGTAACTGTTAGCTTTATATAGAACAGTAGAGTGGACACAGAGAAGTAGTGAAAATACAAAGAGGTAAGAAAATAGATGTATTTGGGTAAGCTGTAGGAGTTGTTGAAGCTGAGCATAGCAGAGGAAAGAGAGTGAGATTATTGGTGGAGACAGTTTTGTTTGGAAGTGAAGATAGAGACTTTGTGGGGACAATTCTAAATTTACACAGAAGAAGAAGGTAAAAAGAGACATATCATGGGTTAGAGAGCTTCCATTGGGATTGTTGTGTCATCTTTCTCATGATGTCTCAATCATCTTTTCTTCACTATTATCATACCATACCATTCATTATTACACAACACAATCCCTTTTCTTCAAGGCTCCAAAAAAGCTAAAACTTAGTACTAAAACTATGTTGTATGCATCAATCCATCATGTCCTAATGATTAATTTACACCAATTAAGAGCTTTTAATAGATTTAAGTAAGCATCAAGAATTTTTCTTTTACTTTTCAACCAATATACATATATATGTCCAAGCATGCCTCCTGGAATTTGAAAAGTAGTAATGTGCTATCCTCAGTTCGAAACTCCCTTGAAACAAAATCATATTCGCGCACGGCATTAGCACTTATTACATGGATCTCCTGGTCCTAAAAACCTGTGGACTTGTTGAACTGACTCGAGAGAAAAATTCATGGTTAAATCGGAACTTTTTGTGCTTACAGTGCTCATGGTATTTTCGTTGAACCAGATTACCGAGTTATATAAAAAAAATTGTACATATGTATATAAATGCCTTGGCTGCTACGGCATTGAACAGTGTTTGTCCTATAAAGTGTCCCAATTTTGTCTGAAATCTCACTCCTAATAAGTTAATTCATATCTGATCTTCCAATATTGGTAACAAAGAAACAAAAGATTCAGCCTTTACATAGATAATGAAGACCTTAGAAACCTTATCAACATATTAAAACTCCAATGTCAATTGTGTACTGGATAAAGTTGTTAACTGTCACACATGAGCTATGTCTACTTGCTCTCAGGACAAAACATACCCCACTATTTTTGGTAGGCTTATGAACCCTAAAGATTTTGTTACTTGTTTAGTAACTTAACACAAAACTTTAATCTCAAATCAAGTTATGTCCTTATAGTTATCTTTTTCATGACAAGACATAAGGACCTTATTCAAACAACAATGACATATGTCACAACAGAGTACACAAGAAATTGAAAATGACAGAAAACCGGAGAAACAAAACCGGTTTAACGCTCGATTTGTATGGTAACGTGACTGATACGATAATCCTTCCAAATGTAATCAATCACTTTGTTCAACACAATTGTATCATCAGCTTCTGGTTTAACCTTAACATGACATGAAAACAAAGCTTTTCCAACTGTAATTGCCCAAATATGAAGCTCATGAACATCCACAACTTCTTCAATCTCCATTAATCCCTTTTGAAGTTGCATTGCATCGATCTCTCTTGGTGTACTCTCCATTAGAACTTCAATTATGCTTCTGAGTACTTTAATGGTTGACACTAAAACAATAACTGAAAAGACTAACGTGCAGATCAAGTCAATTACTTTCCATTTAGGGTTATACCAAATCAAACCACCTCCAATCATTACTCCAATGCTCTGGATCAAATCCCCAAGAACATGAAGATAAGCTCCTTGCAGATTAATGTTCCTCTCTTCCTTTGATTTCTCCAACAATTGCTCAGCTTCACCACTAACATGACTGTGACTGTGACCATGATCATGACTGTGACTATGACCATGTCCATGACTGTGACTATGACCATGTCCATGATTATGACCAAGCACAAAAATCATTATGATGTTTACAACAAAACCAAAAGCAGCAACAAGAGCCATAAAGAAACCATCAACATCGTCATTAGTCTCTTGAACAAGTCTAGTAACAGCTTCATAAATCAAAATCCCAGTGAGCAACCAAATGAGTTGGATTGAGACAAGAGCACCCAAAATCTCAATCCTGAAGAATCCATAACTATGTTTTGGATTAGCATCCCAAGAAGAAGCCCATAAAGAGAGCATAGAGATTGCAAAAGCAGCAACATCAGTAAGTAAATGAGCTGCATCAGTTAATATAGCCAAACTATTAGCTTTAATGCCGCCAACAACTTCAATACTCATGAACAAAATACATAACACCACAACAATACAAAGCTTTCGCATTGAAGCAGCTCTTTCCTTAGCATCACTTGGAGAAGTTGGAAACCCACAAGCTCTTTGTCCATGGACTCTTGACTCCATCTGAAACAAAACATGTAACTTTAGAGCTTGAATCAATAATCTTTACGCAATTTTCTTTTCTGATAACCCAGGTAGTTCGATCTCAAATAGTGGATTGTCCCGAGTTCGAGTTCACCTGGGAACAATAGGAAAATATCCTCTTAGATGTAGAGGAGGTTTAAACTCAGATAGCGTATTACCGTTGTCCAAAGTTCTTTTCGCTCAACCACTAGACCAGAAATGTGTTAGCAACTTTAACGCAATTTAATAAATACAATGTATTGATTTGTTACCTTACAACAAGATAGTAGAAACTCAAGTCAAGAGTGAGGTTTAGAGTTTGAAACATGAAGGAGATTTTAAAGGTTTGAAACACATAGACATGCATCCCACAACATAAGAAGAAGAAGAGATTAAGTATAATTAAAATGCATGAAACTAATGATTATATGACAACATATTGATAACAGAACAAAGAGTCAAAACTATAATCTTATACTAAAACTTGCGTAGAAGCATTAGAAAATGTATATTAAGTGGTGATCCAACGTTACAATGACGAAATTTAAACGACATTAGATTCTAATTAGACCAATTCTCGATATCACAAAGAGAGTGCAAAGAATCTTGAAAATTGTGAGGCAACTTGGCAAAGGACATGAAAAAGAAAAACACGTAAATTCTCTATTAATATCGTCTGTTTAATCACTATTTAATCTTCTCTTTTTTTTTTGTATAATATTTTTCACGATAGTCCACGATATTGTTTGTTTTTGATCGAGAATATTGAGTCTAGCTGTACAATACAAAATGGGAAAACTTTCAATTAATCATTTAACTTATAAAATTTGATTGATTTAATTACATATTCCGAATGCAAGTGGATTTTAGTCCAGTGGCTGATGGTAAATCCACTAAAAACAAACACACATGCATAATTAGAGATTGAATCTCATTGTCTACAAGATTTATGTAGGAATTTGGCTAATGGACCGACCTTTGTGGCCCATATTGATATTACCGTTAACAAAAAAAAATTATATATTCCGAACCTAATCAGTTTAACTACTAATTTACAGTTGACCATAAAAAACATTAAATTTTGCATTGACTTAACCAATTGAACATTCCAAAATTCTAAATTTAAAATTTCTCTAAATTCGAAAGCCAAATCTATTTTTGAAAGTTCGATTTAGTTATTATCTTTATTTAATGAACTTCTAAACTTAATTTTCTCTTTTCTTTCAAAAATGAGCTCAAATTTGAGCTTCAAACTTATGGATATATGTGTTAAAAAAGCTCAAATTTGAGCTCATTCTTGAAAGAATGGAGAAAGTCAAGCTTAGGATTCATTAAAATGAAGATAAGAGCTTAATCGAACTTTCAAAAATCGATTTAGTTTTCGAATTTAGAAAAATTTTAAATTTATGATTTTTGGAATATTCAATCGGCCAAATCAACACAAAATTCAGTGTTTTTTTATAATTAGCTGTAAATTAGTAGTTTAATTGACAAAGTCCGGAATATATAATTAAACCAACCATATTTTGTAAGTTGAATCTGATTATAAGATTGATCATATTATATTTCACTAAATTTAATCTTAAACAGGCCCATTAAAGTTGTAAAATGGACTAATTATCAATATTTGGCTAAGGATATAGAATAACTTCGGCTGCTTTTGCCTTTATTCTTACGACGAATATTAGTCGGCCTTCTTTGACAGTCTTAAAATTTGACCAAAACTTAGTAAATGTTGAAAAAAATGCAGGAAAAAAACAAAAGATTTACATCATCAAATTTTATATAAAATTCAACTTCTAACAAAAGTTCCCGGAGTTATCTCGATTCTGGTAGTTCTTCGAATAGGTAATATTAACTTTTACTGATTACTAGTTTATTAATTTCGCTCCCTGCAAAGTGATAGTTTTATCTTTTTAGAGTTTTAAAGGTTCGGGATAGAGCAACGGTGATACGTGGATTTTTGTTTATTTTTTTTTTTGTGTCAGAAAAAAGTTAAAAAATGGACCAATCGTGGATCGCCACGTGTCGTGTAGCCTGCGAAATAGTGAAAAAACCAGCTGCAATGAGTTCTTATATAAGATACTTAAGATACTGTCTCTAAAAAATTATTAATATTTTATTACTTTTATTTTGAAAACTGTGCTAAAATACTGCTAAGACACTGCATTGTTCTTGCTCTTAAGTCGGTTCTTTTAGTAAATATATTTTTATTATTTTAATTCTGGATGTAATCTTCGTTATGAATGAACAAATTGTCGTTGACAAAAAAAGTTCTTAGAAAATAATAGTAATATTAGTATTATTTGTATATATAAACTTTTTTTGTTATCTTTATATATAACTTCGTATGTTTGTCGTCAAATAAAAAAGCATGAAATTTATATTATATATTTATTATATGCTAGATATTATTTTGTATGATGTATAAATGTATTGTATATCTTATTTTCTTAGCTAGCTTTATATTTTTATTTGCACTATGCATAACCACATTGGATTTGGTTGTCATGTATTTTTTAGTTCTTTCATTAAAAATATTTAGTTAAGACGTAATATTTTATCATAAACTCATAACACCACATATTTTATCACTGTCACAACTCGTTACTGAATAAAATTACAAAAAAAATTATTTTAAATTCTATGAATTCGTAACAAATAAATTTCATTGTATATAAGCGTCATAAATTTGTGACTAACATTTTTAGTTGAAATTAAATTACGAAAAGACATAAAAAGTTTGAGTTAAATTTCATATAACATAGTTACTTCATGGTATACACTTAAAAAACCGATAAGCACGTGATAATCCAATGTGAACATGTATAATAATACATCAGAAATATATAATCAACCTATTAATTTTTTCACGTAAACGTGTTTATGTGTCTAAACTTTGATACGTTATATATATATTGTATACATTAATAATTAACTATTCCTCGGTAATAGAATCCAATCTTCGAGATCTCACTACGTAACTTCCACATCGTTGAGACAGAACATCATCACCGGAACCAAGAACACTTGCCGGTAAACGACCTTCAATACATTCCTTAAGAATCAATAAACCAACCTTATTACTCTTATTATCATCAAATTGATCATCATCACGATGAGCTAAATGCAAAAGCTCTTCTAATTGATCTCTTCTCATTCTCACTTTAATACGCAAACTTCTTCTTCTACATTCTTCTTCTTCTTGTGGTGGCTCCTCCATGTGTGATCTTCTTCTTCCACCGTCACCGAAATCTGGATGCACTGCACAGCTTCTCCTAAGAAAATTCCCCATTAGTAAACAATGTTTCTTGTATTCTTATTTTGTTACGTGAATGATTTGTTTCTAACTTAATTTATATAGAAAGAGAGAGAGGGACAATAAGAGATTATTATGCTTTATAAGTAGGTATGTGCAATTTGGTTTCCCCATTATTCGGTTTGGATATTCCGGTTTTGTCAAAACTATGTCTATATCCACTATATGATTTGCTTTATTTACGTATATTCCATAATTATTTTAATGAATACAAAAAAATTATTAATTATTTGATTAGAAATGTTATTTCAATAGATTATTAAAAAACAATATTTTTTGGAGTCAATTGCATTATTAAAATATATTGTTAACTTGAGTATATGAGATCGAGTTTTTCTGGTGATTAGGATGATCAAACTAATAACTCTCATATCAGATATTCGATCTTTCTTCACTACTAAAAAGTGTTTGGCTATGGATTGAATACTGTTAATCCACTTACTGACAGAAAAAATAAGATATATAAGCTGATACTCAATTAACTTATGCTAAAATACACGTAATAGTTATGTCTTGTGGAAATAATTTCATCTTCATCTCATTAAACATGAACAACTTAGTTCCCGACAATAATCAAATTCAGACAGAACCATCATATAAGTAGAGGGCTCACAAAATTAAAAAAAAAAAATTATATTACATCTTTTGAATAATTTGCTGATTGACCCCTCGAAAACATTATTTTACCCTAGCAAATTTTGTTTTGATTTCATAAACATAATTTCTGGTTCCGCTACTATGAACAAGTTTCTATGTCTTGTTCTACACCGTCTATATCGTGTTTGCTATAATAACAAAAAAAAATGTTAGCATTGGATACAAAGTAAAACCAGACAGGATTTGGCTAAAAAACCATGATTAATTAGAGGTTGTTGAGTAATATGATCACAAACCGGAATCGTAAAAGAAGAAAAGAGATTGAGTAAGGAAATAAACTAAGAATGCATGGGACATGCGAGGTTATTAGACGCAATTTAAAGTGTTGTTATGGTTCACGTATCTGCTGACGTGGATTTTAATTTAATTAAAACTTCCATTACATAACTCAAACTCAAACTCAAACTCAAACTCTGTGTTTCACGCGTCAACTATCTTAAAGTACCTTCTTTATCTCCGGGACTTTGTCTCCTCCATAATAATATTAAACCATACTTCTCGTTTATATAAAGAATTGTTCATGTAACTAAAAACCTTCCTTGTTTTTCTGCTTGGTTTTGCAATTTTATTGGGTGTGAGTTTATATATATTAGGTTAGAGTGATCCCAACTTCATATATATATATATATAGAATATATCATTATATAATAGATTATTGGCAAAAGAAAGATTGTAATAAAGGTTTTCTGGAGATTAATATTTTGGTAATATTGTGGCAGTTGAATACAGTGAAATAAAATAATTAATAAAATTTGATTTAAATATATAATTTTTTGTATAGAAGTAGAACACGCACAAAATACACATTAAATAAAATTTCTTTCGATTGTTTTATAAATTTCATCAGTATATCATTTCTAAAAACCCATATATAAATCATTTTTAAACGGTTATAAATAAGTTCAAATGGTCATTTGAAATATTGTTTTCAAAAGTGTGTTTTTCTTTTTTAATATTAGACCATAATTGACCAGTTCATTAGCTAAGTTCCTACATAATATGTAGTCAGTAAAACTCGATCTTTACTTATATATTTAGTAAACTTACCAACTGCTATTAGACTTTGCAAAATATGCATGTGCTTTTTGTAAGATAAATATTCTGTGCAACTAATCGAACCCATTATAAGAATTCACAACCGTGTGACTAAATTCTTATCGTGGTTTTTCTTTAGGCCCAGTATATAATTGCACAAGTCCGGCCCATTACGTACTCATTTCCTTGGACCCCTAATTAAACACCCAAATACTTTTTCTCACATGGACTTTTTTGACAAAATTAATTAATCAAAGCCAAACAGAAAGGATAAATGAATAAATGAAAAATATGTGGTTTAGTTGAATTGTCTTTAATTTAGTTATTTACAAAGTAAGACATTTTATTTTTATCTAATTCTAATTAGAAAATTTAGATTATAGATGGGACATTTTATAAAAAAACAATAAATGAATAAAATTATACCAATTTCCCGTAAATCTCAGTTTCTGCTGTTATTTAAAAATTTCCACTATAGTGGGTTCAAAAGCAGAAATATTTTTTAACAAAAAAAATAGAGAGTATGCAATATGAGCCATTGAAAAATAGGACCCTTTGAAATTAATTATGACTAGCCAAGAAATTGTTGGTACGTAATTGAGTGCACCGAAAGGTGGCACGACCATTTATTTTTATCGTTTTGTTCTTCGAATTTATAAAGTAAAAAGACAAAATGTTAATTGTTGTAGGACATGATTATGTAACAATTTAATAATCAAATAGAATAAGACCAACATTTAAGATATAATCTCTTTGGTTCATAGTTTAACACGTGAACATTCCATATATACCCAATGGCCAATTCTTATTTTTAACTTGATTATATAAGGAGGTAAATCAGAAACAATTTCAGGAGACTGGAACATTATCTACGAGAGCTAAACATTGAAAGAACTTTCGAGCCCATCAAGCTAAAGAATCTGCTTTGTAATTCAGTCCACACAAGAAGAGAGTTAAAGAGACCACTATACTTTTGAGACGAGAGTAATTTATGAGGTATGGTAAGAATGCAGGTCAGACTGTCGGGATTCTCTACCATCTTTACTAACTCCGAACAATCTATTAAAAAAACCATTTCCCTAAATCGACGGTTACTAAGACAAGTCATGCTCCATAAAAGATACCCAATAGCCAATTCTAATGTGTGTGGTTTAAAGAATTTGGCTTCACTCAAAAATAAAATAGAAGAATTCATTTATACTTTCCATTATAATCTATAAAACTTACATAAAGATTAAAGTCTTTATAGTCTCTGTCGGCCATTTTTAACCTTTTGACCTAAAACGTGAACAACTATTAAATCCTATCACTGCCTTCTAAAAGGGAAATCGGTAGATATATTATACTGTTTTAACATTTGAAATATAGTAAAAATATAATCATAGTTTGTCAACTCATTTAAGATAGAAAAGAAATGTATTGTGATTAAAGAGTGAAGCTTGAAGTCTTCCCTATAATATAGAAAAGGAATGTATGTGATTTTTTTTCACTAACTAACTATTTAACCGATAATAGTTTGATCCATAACCTAAGTTTTTCAACTGGAGCTGAGTGGGAATCGGACTCCTCATCTGATGTCTACTTAAATCAGGAGCAAATCAATTTAGGCCACCTATTTTTTGACAGAAATGTATATTAATTAACCTTAAAATCAGACAGATAAAGAAGTTGGTGAATAAACTCATCGATCTCTCGTAGTTTTTAAGTTAGAGAACAAAAACAGGCTAATCTTTTGAATTTGCTAACACTATCTTCAACGAAATTCATCTTGAACATTTAAAGGGATATCATGTTCAACAATGGCGAAGGATGGTGGTGGAGCACTATTTTAAAATTTAATAAAATGAACATTTTTACAATGCTACATCAGAAAACATAATTTAATAGGCCATAAATCTTTTCTAATTCTAAGTAAATATATAACTTTGCGCTTAAAAAAATTGGTTTTCTAAATATTGTAAACAAAAATCATTAGAGTTGCTTAACAATATTCATTCATAATATTAAAAAAAGTAAAAAGAATATATGTTATCAAAAATCAAAAATTCTATACATTTTCTAACAAAAACCATATTTTTCTAATTCGTTTTAGGCTTTATATAACCTAAGCACAGTACTATTATACCCATACTAAAAATAGTTCTGAATCCGACATTACAAATATCTCATATATTATTCAAGAAACAAAACCATTCAAGACAAGAAAATACTCTTAATGTTTTTCTAGAACCCTACTACAAAAACACCTATAACAAATGAAACCTATAATCAAATAGTTTTGTAACATATTTTTTAAAAATTTATTCATTATTTCGATATTAAAAATCACATGTACACAGAATCTTCGTTCCTTTTTTACCAAGAAAAGTTGTGGACCATTGTTTTTAATATTTATTATTTTCATTTCCTCATAGAAAATCTTCGTCTTAAACCCTTGTGTTGGTTTTGGGTTTTCTTTGGATTCCATATCTTACATTATATACACAAACACACAACAATTACTTAATAATATAACAAAATGGGTAATTGTGTATTCAAACACAATATTGGTTCAAAAAAACTATACGATAAAAATGATTCATTCATTAAAGTCGTAACTCCAAATGGTGGTTTAATGGAGCTTAATCCTCCAATCTTTGCTGAATTCATCACCAATGAATTTCCCGGCCATGTAATCCACGACTCTTTCTCATCTCCACCGCTTCTTCACGGCGAAGAACTCTTTCCCGGCAACATTTACTACCTCTTGCCTCGTTCCTCCGCCGTCTCCGCCGTCTCAACCACTCAACTACATTCCTCCGAGTTGATATCAACACCGTATAGAATGTCTTTTGGGAAAACTCCGGTAACGACGGTGAATGGTGGAGGAGGAAGAAGTGGTAAAGGAGTGTGGAAAGTGAGGCTTGTGATAAGTCCGCAGCAATTAGCGGAGATTCTTGCGGCGGATGTGCAGACTGAAGCGTTGGTGGAGAGTGTGAGGACGGTGGCTAAGTGTGGTGGTTACGGTGGTAGTGGTGGTGGTGGAGTTCATTCAAGAGCTAATTCAGATCAGTTAAGTGTTACGAGTAGTTTCAAAGGACAATTAAAGTAATATTTAGTTTTTTTGTCAAACATTAGGTCACAATTGTTTAGATCCATTAGCCAAGTTCCCGTATTGTACATGTGGTGAGACTGATTTCAAGATATGCAAATGCGCCTATCTTTAGTGGACTTACCACCTGCCACTAGGCTAAAAGCCACTTGCTATATTTCGATTTTTTATTAAACAAATTTTATGTTATTTTTTACATGTTAATTATGTATTGTATTCATATATTTCCTTATTTAAGCAGTGAAATTATGTATTTCGTTTACTCTTATTCCTAAAGCTAATCTTATTGCCAGAAAGTTTTTTTCGAGAATTATCTTCTTTAATATAATGAAAATTAAAAAAATATGAATTATGTTATTTCTCGTTGAACTTATTGTTTTTTTTAATGAAACGGGAGAAAATACTTTCCCCAATTTATTTCAATAAAATAAATTATTTACGAACCAATCAAGTGACTTTTAATCTAGTGGTTGATGGTAAGTTCACTAAAGTCGAACACATATATATAACCAGGGATCAAGTCTCATCACCTACAAAATTTAGGTAGAAATTTGGCTAATGAACCGGCTTTTGTAGTCTATATTGATATTGTTGTTGACAAAAAAAAATCTAACAATACTAGACATGTTCTCATCGTCCGAAAGAATCGAAAAAACATTAGAAGAAACACTAAAATATGAATTAAAACCTAGGAAAGTTCAAAAGTATTTTTAGTTAACTTCCATTCACTCGGATTTCTTCCATTTCATCGATTTTGTCTAGATTTTCCTTTTCTTCCAGAAAAAGAGAAGGAAAAGAAGCTTCTTCAATGGATGCCTCTTGGTCTAATACAATTAGCTTCTCTATACACATATGAAAGAATTAAATTATTTAGTCCTTCGAAATAAAGTTCTACACAACTGTACCAAAAAAAATAATAGATGGTAATCCTCAATCTCTGTCCTAAAAATTCCATGAAGTCCATTTCAAACTTCACTCCACTCCGTATACCCTTGTTGTTGGACCTATGTTGAGTTTATATTAAAATGAATAATTATCGACTAATCATTTCAGTTTTTTTTGTTGATCGAGGCTTAATCATTTCAGTTTAATATTTGAAATGTAGCTAAGGTTTTATTTCAGGCTCACGGGCCCATATCTGACCAGAAACAGCTTAGGAATGGGCTCATATATAGTAACCAAAAACAGTTTAGGAATAGGCCTAGTAACAAGAATTCAATATATAGACAATTGAAGAAAAGATTAATAAATAAAGAAAATCAAATTGTTAGAAAGCATAGAAACATAAATAATTTATTACTCCATAGATTGTTATTTACTTCAAAAAAGTGTCAAAACCAAATTTAAAATTTAAACTTAACCCAAAACAACCTTTCTTTGAATGTAAGTCATCTTCGTCTAACTAATCACATATTTGATAGGGATGTATCTGTGTATAACTAAAACGTGCTTATTTTGATTTGTGTAAAGTGTGTGAAAGTGATATTTTCTTCAAAAGGAACAGAATAATAAGAATTATATTTGTCGGAGGTGAATTCGAGATCCTATTTTGGTCCACAGATAATAATAGAACAAATTTAAAAGAATAAACCAGTCACAAGCATCAAGTCTTCAACTCAGATATCATTATCAACTCGGCAAAGTTTCGTCTCGAGAACTTTCCGAGAAGTCGGATGACACGTCAACAAAACAAAAAAAATGGAAATTTTCCTATTCTAAAATGGAAAATTTCTGTATATCTAGCATAAATCTTACTAAATTCAATCTTATCAACATAATTGTAAATCTTCTTTTATTTTCTTTACGTGTAACCGCCTCTATAATCTATAAATATAAGCGCTATTTTTTGAAAAAATGATTAACTTTTTGACATACTTTAAGCTAATAAAAACATTTAAGTCGACAATCATCTCTACCTTTTTTACTTAACTACTCTTGCTCCAATTCAACTCACCAGTGTCCTTGCCCATTCTCTTTTACTCTTTGAATCAGGAATCTTGATTCTAAATACTATACGTAGAACCGGTTCTAACAATACCCAAATTATACAATTGTAATATATGTCAAAAAACCACACAGACGGATCATATTTATCTGGTCTAAACTATGTTTTCTCGCAAAAACGCTATAATAGTCGTTGCAATTTGCCTATTTTCTTATAGTGCATATATTATTCATCACGAATTCGTATGAATTTTTTTGCCAATTTCTATAACAATAACAAAAAACTATTATGTGATGGATTTCTAGCAACTCTAGATTGTTATCACTGTAAATAATTTTAAGAACAGGTTGCTTTTTCATAATATATTGTGTGTGTATATATATATAAACAATCATGTATATAATTACAATCGTAATATACGTCAAAAACTATACAGACAGGTCATATTTATCTGTTATAAACCTAGTTTCTCGCAAAAAAATTGCAATTCGCCTATTTTTTAGTGGCTCTCGCGAATTCATATGAAAGTTTTCGCAGTTTCTACCAATAACAAAAAATCAATAATTGTTTTTTCATAATATATATGTATATATATTATATATATACACTAATCATGTATATAATACGCTAGTGAAATTGATAAGCTAATGACCAGTTTTGTAAGTATTACAATATATTAATCTTTATAGGTCTCTAAAATGTTAACATGTGTATATGAAAAGACAAACACACATGGTTCAGGTTAAAGTTTAATAATTAATGACAATTAATCTAAAAAATAATAAAAGAAAGTTGCATACCTTTCTCTCATGCATGCAAAATTAAGTGATAAAATATTTGATTAGTTCGTCATTAGATACCAAAGAGAAGAAGAACACAAATATTAAACGACAAAGATTTTATTAAAAATCTAACAATGATTCAATCGTAGCAACCAACAAACTTGGAATGTATTAATGATTCTTACAAAGTCTATCACATACTCTATGGTTAATTTGGAATTATTCAAAATTTTAATTAATATTTTATATAATAAAAAAAAATTTGAACGAAGATAATTCGTCATCAATACAAAACAAAACCATGAAAGACGAATGTTTTTCGCGAGTTAAGATAAACACGTGCATTAAACATTAATTAAAGCATCGGTCGGTTTTATAATTTAGTATAAATACAGTATTATAAATTTAATTAAATGTAGACCGTATGTGTAATTATTACATGACAAATCGTATCGTATCTTCATTCTAAATAGTTTATACGATTCGCTTTTGCCCTAGTTGCTGTAATTTTCTACACATTATTGGAACTTTTCACATTTTTTAGTACTTTAAAAGAAGAAAGAATTACTCATATGGTTCATATTTTATGGGTAATTACTCATATGGTACTTCACATTTTTCATTTTTGGAATAAAAATGGAAAAGACATATAAGAAATTAGGTTAACCATTTCTTTTCTCTCTTCTTCTTCGTTTTTTCTCTTCTCCTTCCCTTCT
>OVBA01004653.1:0-22710 GCA_900406435.1 Lepidium aucheri
TATCAAAGTTTATCTTAGACCTTAAGCTAATGAAGCTTACTCAACATTCTCTCTTCTAAGCTTCATTTCTTTCTCACAAACGATTTGAACTCCAATGAGACTTCTCATTTGTTTGAACTTGATCCTTGCCAATCCTTTTGTTAGGATGTCTGCTAGTTGTCTTTCTCCTGGTACGTGCTCAACAACAATCTGTCCATTGCTTATACATTCTCGAATGAAATGATAGCGTTTATGGATGTGCTTGCTACGTCCATGAAAAACTGGATTTCTTGTCAACTCCAAAGCCGATTTGTTGTCAATTCGAATCACTGTTCTTATGCTCTCTCTTGCTGTTATTTCACTCAGTAATTCATGTAACCATATAGCTTGTTTAGAGGCTTCTGTTGCAGCCATGAACTCTGCTTCACAGGAAGAAAGTGCAACCGTGTTCTGTTTCTGTGAACACCACCAGATTGGAGCATCACCAAGATAGAAAATGTGACTAGAAGTACTCTTACCATCATCTAAATCCACGTTATGACTACTATCACTGTAACCAATAAGCAACTTTGATCCTCCTTTCTTGTAGATTAAACCGTAGTTCAAAGTCTCACTTAAGTATCTGAGAATCTGTTTTAGTGCTCTCCCATGTGACTCTCGTGGTTGATGCATATATCTACTTAACATTCCTACTGAGAATGCTAGATCAGGTCTTGTATGCAACAAGTATCTAAGGCAACCAATCTTTCTTCGATAGTCTGTTGCATCTATCTCTGGATCAGATTCATTAGCCTTACTTAGTTTGAGTCCAAATTCCATTGGTACATGATTCATGTTGCAGTCTTCAAGTCCAGCTTCCTTGAGTATCTTCTTAGCATAAGCTTCTTGTTTAATCTCTCTCCCATCTTCCTTTTGATTCACTTCTATTCCGAGATAAAAACTCAGCTTCCCTAGATCAGACATTTCAAAATTTCTTGACATTGAAGCTTTGAAGTCGTTGATGATCTTCTGCGTGTTTCTAGTTACAAAGAGATCATCAACGTATACTGCAACTACCAAACAATTCATTCCTTCTTCCTTTCTGTAAACAGAACTTTCTTTTGCACATCTTTTAAACAAAAGGCTTCTTAGTATCTCATCAAGCTTAGTGTTCCAACAGCGAGGTGCTTGTCGAAGTCCATAGAGTGCTTTGGAGAGTTTGAAAACTTTGGATTCTTCTCCCTTCTTTTCAAACCCAACAGGTTGTGTTACATAAACTTCTTCAGTCAAAACTCCAAGTAAGAAGGCTGTCTTCACATCCAAGTGGTGAATTTCCCGTCCATTGTAAGCTGAGAGTCCCATGAGTAAGCATATTGTCTCTATGCGTGCAACTGGAGCAAAAACTTCATCAAAGTTAATTCCTGCTTGTTGTGCTATGCCTTTGCAACTAAACAAGCTTTGTGCTTGTTAATTGATCCATCAGCATTCCTCTTTGGCTTGAATATCCACTTTAAACCAATTACCTTTTGCTCCGTAAGGTTTATCAACCAGCTTCCATGTTTTGTTTTGTTCGATAGATTTGATCTCATCTATCGAGCCTTGTTCCACTCTTCTGAATCTTGGCCTCTTCGTAATTTAGTGGCTCGTTGTTAAGACAGAGTAACAGTCTTTCACATTCAACATCTGCTAAGAGGACATAATCGTTCAAGTAAGATGGTGTATGTACTTGTTGTTGAGTCCTTCGTAACGGCTGTGTTGTTTCTTCAGTGACAGGTTCCTCTGTTGCAGTTTCGTTTTCTTCTGTAACACATTCAGTATCATCATGTGATTCATGACCCTCAGACTCCAAATCATCTTCTTGTAACTCTTCCCATGGTAACTGAAGCACTCGAGATCCTGAGCTGATATTCTCTTCTTCTCCCTTCCAATTCCAAGCTTGATTTTCAGCAAAAGTAACATCTCTACTGATGACTATTCTTTTGGTTGTCGGGTTTAGAAGTCTATAAGCTTTAGATCCTGGTTCATTACCAAGATGAACTAGAGTCTGTGAACGATCATCAAGTTTCTTTAAACCTGCAGCTTCAATCTTGGCATAAGCAATACACCCAAAAACTCGAATGTGATCAACTCTCGGTTTCCTCTTCTTAAGACTCTCATAAGGTGTTTGTTTTTGTAGAGCTCTAGTTGTAACTCGATTTATCAGGTAAGTAGAGTGTCTCACTCCTTCACCCCAAAAATAATTTGGAACATTCATGGCCTTGAGAATGCTTCGAGTCATCTCCATTAATGTTCTGTTTCGTCGTTCTACTACACCATTTTGCTGTGGTGAGTGTGGAGCTGTTAATTGTCTTTTGATCCCGTTCTTTTCACAGTAAACATGAAATTCCTTTGACAAGAATTCTCCTCCTTTGTCAGTTCTCAGCATCAAAACCTTTCCTTCGTGCTCTTTCTCAATCATAGTGTTGAAGTCTCTGAATTTTGTGAATGCATCTCCTTTTTCTTTTAGTAATAGGGTCCACATATATCTCGTACAATCATCAATTATGACAAAGATGTACCTGTTTTGAGGTGGTGTTGCTGGAGATATAGGACCACAGCGATCAGCATGCACTAATTCAAAAGCTTTTGATGCTCTAAAAGTGCTTGTCTTTGGAAACTTGTATCGTGTCTGTTTTCCTACTAAACACGAGTTACAAATCTGATTGTCAACTGGTATCTTAGGTAAACCTTGTACCATCTCTTGAGCTGATATATCCTTAAGAGCTTTAAAACTAACATGTCCAAGACGGGCATGCCACTTCCAAGATTCATCACAAATTTTCGAGAGAAAGCTCACAGGTTTATCAATCTGCAGCTTCACTTTGTACAGTCGATTAGCAGTTCTTCTTACTTTGACAAGCAATCTTCCATTCTTATCATGTAAAGTAAGAAAATCATTCTTCATAAGAACCTCACAACCTTCTTCTGTAGCTTGTCCTAAGCTCAAGATACTGCTTTTTAGACTTAGAATATAATATATCTCAGGCATTAACTTCTGATCTCCAACCTTTGTTTTGAAGATAATTGAGCCTTTTCCTTCAATCTTAACACTCGAACCATCTCCAAATCTCACCTTGCCTTTAATCTCTGAGTTTAGCTCTGAGAAGTAAGATTTATCTCCTATCATGTGATTACTTGCTCCATTGTCAAGGTACCACTCACCACTCTCGTTGTTTCCTTCATTAAACTTCTCTGGAAACACTTTTTCTTCGTTAAGAAGAATCACTTCGTGCATATATACTATTTCATCAGCTTCATCTGTCTCTGAGTCATCTTGTTTATCTTCTACTTTATTCAGCCCTTCAAGTTTCTTTTTTCTTTTTGGAAAAACTGAGGCAAAGTGCCCTTTCTTATCACACCTGAAGCAAACAATGTTTGATCGGTCCTTTCTCTCTGTTTTGTGAAGTACGAGCCTTACCCTTTCCATAAGTTTTTCCTTTGTTGTTGTGTGTACATGAATAAAGTAGATTCTCATGTGACTCACTTTCTTCTTCTTCTTTTATCCTCTCTTCATATGCTTTAAGTCTTCCTACAATATCTTCAAAACCAGTCTTGTTTAAATCCAACACTTGTTCCAACGAAGCTGTCAAGTGTATGAATTTGTTTCTAGGTAACGTTGAGGAATTTCTTCACCAGTTTTGACTCATCAATCGTCTGACCTAAAGCAGCTGAATTCGATGCTATCTCTTTCATCCTCCTAGAGAAAGCATCTATGTTTTCTGTCTCTTTCATTCAAAGTCTATCGAACTCTGACATGAGAGTTTGAAGTCTCGCTTCTTTGACTCTTTCAGCTCCTAGATTCAATGCTTTGATCGATTCCCATAATGCTTTAGGTGAGTCTTGTTCTCCAATTTGTAAAATTAAGTTCTTAGGGATTGACTGCAACAGAAGTGCTTTTGCTAGGTGATTTTTTCATCAACACCTGATTCAATATCGATTGTTTCCCATACCTTGTGTACTTGGAGGACCACCTTCATCTTCATCGCCCACACCGTGTAGTTAATGGATGATAACATTGGACACAAAACAGAGGACGGAACCGAGTCTTTCTTCGCAAATTTCACGTCGTCTCCCATCGTTGGAGTAGATCTTCAATCTCGAAACTTTAAACCTGGTTTGCTCTGATACCAAATAAAGTATCAAAAAAGTAGGCAAATCCTCTAAACGTGTCTTTGTATTAATCAGAAAATTGCTCAAAACTAATTAATACACAAATCGTATTCTTTGCTCGTAAGTCTTCACAACTCAAAGACTTACCTATGTATAGATTCTCAACAATTTATGATAATCTTCTCTTAATCTTATCTAAATAGATTTTACCTAACTTAAATCTATGTAGAACTTTATTTGGTCTTATCTTAAACTTTAATCAACTTATCAAAGTTTATCTTAGACCTTAAGCTAATGAAGCTTACTCAACTTCAATCTGAACATGAAGTGTCTAAATATCCGAACGCGTCTAAAAGTTTAGGATCCGAACAACCGGATCTGAAGCCAGACTCGAAACGAAAACCAAACGGGTATCTGAAAACACGATTGTATAGTATTTTTTAGGTACTTTTAGTGTATTTTATGAAAAAAATTGTGATATTTTTAGATAGTTTCAGATATTTATTTTGAATATTTGAGTATAAAAAAATAATTTTTCTATAATTTTAGGTATTTTTCTGATATTTTTAGGTATTTGGTTTCCGATATTTGAGTAATCCATCTCACTTGTTTTCCTTGGTCTAAAGCAATTTTCTCGAACCACAGGTCGGTTAGCAATGTTTGGCACCCGATTTATTCAACTAAATTCGCTAAATGAGTAAACGTCGCGATCCAACGAGGCAATTTTAACAAACAATACCAGCAGGTTAATCTTTGTTATTGTTTCGTTAATATTCTATTAGGGTAGTGTTTCCCTCGTACATATTCTGTTTACAAGAAAATATCAAATATGTTAGATTCAACTTAACAATGGAGCTCATATCATCTATAGTGATACTTGAAACAATACGATAGTTCAGCTTTAGGGACTTGAGCTTTCGGGGTGAATGACAACTTCTTTTTTCATATAAGACATATCATTATACATACGGATGAGAGAGAAGCTCAATAGAGACTGAGAAGAGACTTTAACTCGATAGATCTTCTAAGTAATTAAGGTTTTTTAGAGCTGGACAGACTGAGATCAACAAACTTGATTTGTTGTAGATCCATGATCTTCAGACAAGGCAAGTCATATTATCTCAATTCCAAAAAACTGTATAACTAGATCAAACGAGTCAAAGTAGATTGTCCAACACTAGCATTTCCGCGTAATAATTCTACTAGAGATCCTATTACCGGAATAGCGTACACCTGTTACTAATCATAGGATCTCTCCATCGGAACAACAGGGCAGTCACTACAAGAAGACATGTAGTTACAACTGTTGGAATCGATTAAAGCAACTCAAAGATCAGAGAGGATTAGAGCAGAGACGTGAAAAATCACTGGGCTTAAGCAAAAGATTTCCTCTCTCCCGTGCTGGATTTCAAGAGGAAACTTGCTAAAAACCTTAACTCTGCTTACTCGAACTCAAAGTACGAAGAGATCGAGTATGTTTATCTCAAGAGGTATCTGTCAAAGAAAATCAGAAATTGTCGTCGAAAAAATCTATGAAGAGGAATAAGATCGAGAGTTATATATCAAGTAAAAGTTTGTTAGAAAAGCAAGATTCATCTGATCTAGATGAGTCTTATTTTTACTCTATATTCAGCTCAATCTCATCCTCTTCTTATCCGAAAATTCTCTTTTTATTCTCTGCAATCTTATTTCTTTATTATTTTAATTTCAACAGAATCAATTATGTCGGTTAACTATCAAATCTCGGTTTTCTATTGGTTAACCTTTAACCAACCGATTGATTTTATAAACACATAACCAACATTCCCCCTCTGTTTCTAAAATTAAGAGTAATCATTGTTGATGTCTATTAAGACTTGAATCAACAACATTTCCTGAGATAAACGCACAAAGATTTAAAGTACAAACTTTCAATCTTACCATAAGTAACTTACATTGTTTTACATTCATTCAACCTGAAAGTTGAAAGTTACATGTTCGTATATAAATTCCATTAGACAATTTTAATTGTATATAGACATCTTTCAACAACTTACGTCTTTCACGTATTCTTCAGTTTTGTTGAACAAAACATGACTTTTACAAGCTTCAGAATTTCCTTTTGTTTGACCTTTTGAACCATTTTGATCTACTAGTAGATTTTCAATGGTAAGGAGCCCAGGGTTTTCTGTTCTTAAGTCCCTTCAAACCCATGTCTTTGCAGTTTCATGAACCACTCCGTCATTAGTTAATTTACTTCACCATGAACCAATGATTGTTACAGAATGTTTTCTTTTCACCATTCATGAAAACACATTCACAATCATACCAAGCTTACGCTCTTACAGAGACCTTTTGTCTCTTCCACTCTTCACATGATTTTCCAAGATCAACTACATCCCTTCATTTGACCTTTTGAACCAATGATCTATATGGATAGAACAGTTGGTAAGGAGCCCAGAATGTAGTGAATTCAAATCATTTCAGTCCCATTTAATTTGTTACAACTTCAGAGCGAGTTAACTCCTCAAGCATCAGTGAAATTCTTATTTTCCACTGCTTGAATCCCTCACTCAATCGTGTACATGCTTCATCTTGAAAGTTGAAACACTATGATCACATGAGACTTAACCTGTTCTTAGATCATAATAAATGGAACCTTTCTCAATCGAGCAACAAGAGTTGCTTGATAATCACATATCACTAATACAGTGAACATGAGTTATCACTCATAGGAACATCATCAAGCATGTTCCAAGCCACTCAACCTTTAGTCCAAACATATGCAGGTTTGCAAACATACTTCTAAGACACTCTGCTTCTTAACATGACATTCATGTTATAGATACTGATCTTAATTCAACTACTGAGAGTTTCACAACTAAGTCACCAAGATCATTAGTCATTTTTTTTTTTTGTTCCAAGAGCGCTTAAGAAGACACGTGACAAGTCTTCTTATTTCACAACTAGCACTCTCCAGACAACTCATCTAGTGAAAGATATTACACTCTCATATAGGAATGAGAAGCTTCCTTATGTAAGACCAAGTATCTTTTCTACCAGCATCAAACAAAGACTCCCCATGATCAAAACCAGAAATTATGTTCCTCTGTTGCAACAATTCCTCATATTGACCAATAGAGCCGAGAGTTTTATGTAGTACCTTATTCAAGTTATGGCAAGCTGGAAGTATTGCCTACCCCCCTCAGCTCATCGGCTGCAGTTTTATTCTTCAAAAAAAAACTTGCTCCTATACAAACTCGTATCAGGTTTCACTCACATTTGATGCTCTTTTTATTCTTTTCCAGCTTTTGGAACCTGAGATAACACTCCTCAGACAACAGACCATTAACAAGTAACAAATAACCCATTGAAGACATGTTAATGCAACACAAATTTCATAAGATATATAAAACTACTTATAAAACTATCAATCACTCAGATTACTTCATGATCTTTATTAAATCCATGAACCTGTTTTAGTCATCGATTCTTTTCCTTTTCTCTCTACCATTTGATTCCTTTTGCATGCCTTTAGGTTCACTCATGTGCACTGAGTTAAGAACCCTAACTTATCCTTGAATCAACCTGCAGAAAAAACTTGAATCTCTTGTTTCATTCCCTGAAACACATTTGATTCTTTATCCTGCAAAACAATCTCTCAAATAACCAATTACTAAAAGAAAAACTTTTGAGACTTGTCCTTTTACTAAATCCTGTTTTGCATAGATAAACTTTGAACACTAGCCCTTGTTCAAAACTGATTTTGCTTCAACATATAATTTCCACCGACAGATTGAAAACTTTCTGTCAAACCACTAGCCTTTATCACTAATCTTGAGATAACACCTGAAGCAAAAATTGCAGCCTCTTACACACCAATCTTGAGCTTCAGTGTTTCCTTAGACTGAACTTCTTATACCCTCTAAAGTTCTTTAATTTCCTGTTTCTTATGGGCAAATAACTCCATTTGAAACTGAACCATAACTGATGTTTACACAACTACCAACCCATTCACTAACCCATTAACTAAGGCGTCCCCTAGTCCCTTAACTTTTATGAACTTCTGTTAGCTGTTCTTTTATTCCTCTTTGACCACAAGTTTGCATCAAAAAACTTCCACAGTAGCTTAACCAGAAACAATCCTAATACCTAGAACTGAAACTTAGTTTAAACCCATACAAACTTGAGCTTCAATAAATCCTTGATTCTAAATCTGTTCCAGACTTTAAATTGAAGGAACCAACCACCATAAACCATTATTTATTAATTCTGTGGTTTTAATGTCGGTACCTTTGTGATGCAGATTCAAATCTTTGAGTCTTGATAACTTGATAGGTCGATTCTGTACTTTCTGCAACCGTGAACTGAGAATCACCTCATAATCTTCAAGCTTTGTATGTAGCGATCTTCCTTTAATCTTGGTACCTTCATGGTCACTAACAACTTCTTTCATCAAGTTTCTTTCTTCACTTGAGAGGCTTTTCGACCTTGAGGATTGTCTTCCCAAGAGTACTTTGAATACGCTTGCTACTTTTCTCACTGTCATCTTTACCGTTTCTTTGTCACTGTTTCTTTGTCGACGACGACTCCGTAAATAACCGAACTCTTAGCTATTTAACTCGTCATAGCCGTTTTGTTGCTTTCGCATTTATTGATTGATCCCGTGCATAGCCACAATTCGATCAGCAATACATCTTCTTTCGATCTCTAATCTCCTTTGATATCTTCAAACTTTGATAATTAATTCTTTTGCTTAAGATTGAAGGAGTCGATTAAAGCAACTCAAAGATCAGAGAGGATTAGAGCAGAGACGTGAAAAATCACTGGGCTTAAGCAAAAGATTTCCTCTCTCCCGTGCTGGATTTCAAGAGGAAACTTGCTAAAAACCTTAACTCTGCTTACTCGAACTCAAAGCACGAAGAGATCGAGTATGTTTATCTCAAGAGGTATCTGTCAAAGAAAATCAGAAATTGCCGTCGAAAAAATCTATGAAGAGGAATAAGATCGAGAGTTATATATCAAGTAAAAGTTTGTTAGAAAAGCAAGATTCATCTGATCTAGATGAGTCTTATTTTTACTCTATATTAAGCTCAATCTTATCCTCTTCTTATTCGAAAATTCTCTTTTTATTCTCTGCAATCTTATTTCTTTATTATTTTAATTTCAACAGAATCAATTATGTCGGTTAACTATCAAATCTCGGTTTTCTATTGGTTAACCTTTAACCAACCGATTGATTTTATAAACACATAACCAACAACAACACCTATTTTCGTCCATAATTCGTTGTAAAGCCTCTTTACAACGAATTAGGGATGAACAATATTTCGTTGTAATATGATTGTCATAACAAGACTTTCGTTGTAATTTTGTTGGTAATTTTGCAAGCGCCCAGATTCGTCGTAAATTCGTCGTAAAATATTTGTCATAATTTCGTTGTAAACTTTGCGAGTACAAGCAATCGTTATAATTTTGCTGCAAATACACGATGTGAATGCGATGGTAATTTTACGACGAATTCATGGCGCATAGTTTACGATGAAATTACAACCACTCCACTTTACGACAGATTAGCGACTTATAATTTACGTAGAATTAGAGACGCTAATTTTACAACAAATTAGGGACGATACATTTTACAAGTAAATAGGGACAAAATGTACTACAACTAAATAGGGACAAAACTCTTTACAACTAAATAGGGACAAAATTGCATAATTGTTTTTTTTATAAATAATTTAATTTAATATTTTTTTATTTGAATTAAAATTGTAGAAAATGTTCTAAATTTAAAATTTGATTTTATAAAATTTATAGAAAAAGTTTACAAAAAATATTAGAAACACAAATCTAGAGTAAAATTTCATTATAAAAATCTGTACTACGGGCTTCTTGCTCCTCAGCCACTCTATCGCTTAAATCAACATGTATCTCGGCCGGTGTCTGGATCCCGAGATTCTGACATCTATGCTCCAATGCTTCCATCACATCTAGATCCCGAGATTCTAACAAAGAAGTGCCACGGATCAAATCACTGTAGTGGACACGGCGGGTATGCTTACGGAGAGTCATAGATAAATCTACAACAATAAGAAAAATTATGTATTAGTAATCTAAAAATATAAATCTAAATTCCAATCCTAAGTATTAAATTTCATCCTAACTACTAACTTCCAACCTAACTATGAAATTATATCTAATTCCAAAAAAAATGAAAAAAGGAAAAACTAGAGAGAGATCAGAGAATACCTTAGAGAGAGAAGGAGTAGAGAGGAAATGACAAGGAAAAATGGAAATCGTTGTGGTATATATAGATTTGAGATTTGCCGTAACGACATCGTTACCTTACAATGGTTTTACGACAAAAACATTAAATTTCACCGTAATACCGTTGTAAGGTAACGACATCGTTACAACAAAATTGAAAATTATGCTAATTAAAATAATTAGATTAAAGTATCTTTGTATTCTTGGTTTTGCGGATCAATTAGCAGAACTTGCTCCGTACCTTCATCGGGTACATGTATAACTGTACATGATTCTTCCTGCAAGGGTAAAACTCCAGCTCCAATAATTTGACCACGGGGAGTGATTTTAATAGTAGCCAACCAAGCGATTCCTGATTCTTTGACCTTAGGATATGGAATGAAGCTACATGCTCTGCTTGTGATGCTAAACAAAAAGGCTCAAATTTGTTGTATCTTTTCCTTGCATTTACATCCACAACTCCAAATTTTTGTAACGAACTCTTCTGTTAACTACGGGATCAAACCAGTCACATTTGAGGAGCACGCATTTTAGCCCAACTAATCCTACAAATTCAACTTCATAAATTTCTTGCAAGATACCATAGAAATTTGTTTCACCCTTAACACATACTCCCCAATTTGCACTTGCCCGTCTTTTACCGTATTCAAAGGTGTGAAATGTGTATCCTCTGGTGAAATACATGGGTATCATTGTTATCTTAGCAAGAGAACCTTGAATCAAATCATGAAACCATGGTGGAAAATATCGTAAAAGTCGTAAAGTCCAGCTAATCCTACAAATATCTAATTTCAAATTTTGTCTTTAATAAGTCGTAAAGAGAAACTGTCGTAAAAGACTTGCAAATTCGTCTTTATATCATTGTAAATACATTTTGTTGTAATCATGTTTCAAATTAGGGATGTTTTTACAAGAAAACCTTATATTTTGGGACGTTTTTACAACAAATATTAAATTTGTAACAACCAATAATATGTATGTGGAAAACGTGTTTACCAAATTTTCAAATTCGTCTTTAAATCGTTGTAAATAATATTCGTTGTAGATTTGTTGCATATTCGGGATGTGTTTACAATGAATTATATTAAACATGTTAATACGTTGTACATTCGTCGTAAATAATATTTGTTGTAAATTCGTTGCATGTTAGGGACATTTTTACAACGAATTATATCAAACATGTTAATACGTTGTAAATTCGTCGTAAATTTCCTACAGTTTTACAACAAAATTTTGCGTTGTAAAGTTACAACGCTTTTACAATGAAACTCTTTTTCATCGTAAAAGTGTTGGCAAATGGTCCCTAAGCTCTACCGTGCCTAAAAAGCGTTGTAAAAAAGCGTTGCTATCTTGATGTTTTGTTGTAGTGAGTTATACTCATTACAAAACAAGAAACCGAGTCTGAGTTAGAGAAGGCCAGCGACGGCAGACACCCACGGAAGATGACGGTATATGTCGTCGGTTTAACTGATGACTTCCAACGAGACCGTTATTTCCGATGAAGCTATAGCGACAACACATTCTCGTCGGTGTCTGTCAGTTATGCCTCTATTCCGACGAAAACCGACGGGATATGTCATCATATTCCGATATTTCTTTTTGTAGTGGACTGTAATGAAGAAAATTTTTTGAGCCTTTAGTATCAACATAAATAGATAACACAAGAACAAAGACTGTAATTCCTAGATGAAACAGATTTGGATTTAAGATATTCGATGTTGAAACAACGATTGGAAAAAATAAAAAAATAACTCTAGAGTTTGCCAAGCTCTTACAATAAGATCCTTAAAGAAGTACACCCAAAAACATTAGAAAAGAGAAATACTTGTAGGTGTTGGGGTGAGAGATACCCAACCTGTGCCAAAGATTCCAAATATGCACCTAAACTCTTCACTATCTGCAAATTCATGAAGCCCAACTCTTCTTATGTCTTTTCTTTGTACATTGTAGTAGAAAGAAAGATTCAACATCTCTTGGCAGAAATTGTGGGGCAAAAATTATTTCACCAGCCTTGTTGGTGCCTAGGGAAGTTATTCTCATCATCAAAGGGAAGGGAAACTCAAATGTTTGCTTGGACCAGTCATGTCTTTTGACTTCCTCTAGAATCCATAAATCAAATTTAGTGATAGTGATGTTGTAAGGGTCTCTAACAATGGAAGCTAACTTTCCATTGTATTCAATGAATACAGAGTAGCTCTCATAATGCACAACAGCCCTAGGCGTTGGGATAGCACTAAAGCTCTCAAATCTAACATCAAAGCACATAATTACGGAATGTATTTTCTCCCTTGGGGCCCAAGCACCATAATAAACAATATCATTGATGCATATCCCTCGGTTATAGGATGATAAGGCGGGGAGATAATCCAAGTGCATCTCCAGCCTCCTCCTCTTCTGCCTCCTACTTGTGTTAAAATCTCGTGCACTAGACCTTGTGCACTATTCTGTTTCTTTGCGGACCAAGAGATTGGATGATGACCGAAGTAGACAATGTTATGAGTTGGTGGTGATATAGTTATCGACATCACCAGCCCAATCAGCATCAAAATAGAATGTAGTGTGAGGGGATTGTTGGCTGAGAAATATATCACATTAATCGAAGTTCCTGCCAGGTGGCGGATGATACATTTGGCATCTTACCAGTGATCTTATGTTGGCTTGTGCATGTACCTAGAGAGACAATTGATAGAGTATGCAAATGCAAGGTATTTTCTAGTAAATGGAAGATATTACAAACTACCGACTAATTGTCTATATGGTTTGGGATCAGATAATGAATTACCAGAATGCAGAGTGAGTTTGGATGAAGAGGCCATAGGTGTCTGTACCGGTTTGCTTCCAACATTTTGTACCTATGGAGAAGGTCTAAGATGTACTTTCTCTGACAGAGGTGAAGACCATGTGTTGTTTTGTGGGCTTCGATGCCAAGGAAGTAGTTGAGTTCTTTGGGATATTTAATGGAGAAATGTTGAGCTAGGAGAGTGAGAATTCTCTGATACTTTACCTCATCATTCCCAGTGATCAATATAACGTCAACATAAACCAGAAGGTATGTGAAACTTTTACCATTCACGAGTAGAAACAAAGATGTGTCTGCAGTTGAATTGTTGAATCTGATGCTAGTGAGGTGTGACCTGAGTTCTGTATATCAGGTCCTTGGAGCTTGTTTGAGACAGTATATGGCTTTGTTGAGGTTGCAGACGTAATATGGGTGATCTGGATCCACAAGACCTAGAGGTTGCTCCATATAGACCTCTTTGCTAAGTGGTCTGTGAAGGAACATGTTGACGTCAAATTTTTGAATGGATCGATTGAAAACAACATCAAGGACAAGTCTCAATGTTGTACCTTTGATTACGGGGCTGAAAGTCTCCATGTAATCGTGATCACACTCTTGGTTTTAAACCTTCGCCACGAGCCGTGCTTTACACCTACCATAAAAGCCATTAGAGAGGAATTTAGTTTTGTAAATCCACTTACAGCCTACAACGTTCTTGTGTGTTGGTCATGGTGTGAGATTGAATGAATGATTCCATGCAAAAGCATTGATTTTGGTAGACATCATGTTTCTCCAATGGTGATCTTTGAGTGCTTGAGATAAAAAGTATGAGGTTCTGTTGGAATGTTGGAGGTGACTTGTGCAGTTAGATTGAGCTGTTGTATGGGTTTAGATATGTTGTTTTTGTGGCGTGTTTGCATTGGATGTATGTTTATCAGCGATGGCGGTGAAGTGTTTGTTTCGTGTCTCGAATTTACTGATGGTGAAGGTGATGAGTATTGTTGTTGGGCTTGTTGAGGGTCCACGTTTGTTTGATTGGAAATTAGGCATGTTATGTTTGGTAGATCTGGGGGCTGATTTATCTGCACATGAAACAAACATTTGAATCAATCATTAGGTGGGTTTGAAGTGTCATGGGCTGGATTTGGAGAATGAAGTGGCTTATTTTGAGTCTATGCAGGAGACAGATCACAAGGTGGAGCTGTAAGTGGCCTTGTATTTTCTTGGGCCTGATATGCAGAGTGAATTTGCCCATGTTGTCTCTCTGTAATCTCGATCTGATTATCTAGTGACAGTGAATCAGGAGCTATTGTCGTCGGCATCACTTCCTGGTGAGCATCTTGATTCGTAGTCCGCTGCTGTAGGTGAAGAGGATGTACGAGTGTGGCTGTGGTTGGGATTTTGTCAACGGTGTTGGTGAGAGTTGGTGATGAAGATGTTTTGGATGGATTCTGCAAACGGTGGAGAGTGGCGAATGGGAATTGCTTCTCATAAAATTGAACGTGACGGGAGATGAAGACACGTACAGTGTTGGGTTGGAGGCAAATGTAGGCGCTCTGCGTTAGTGAGTATCCTGTAAAGATGCAAGGTGAGGATTTGTTTTGAAAAGCTTGTTGTTGTTGTAGGGTCGTAACCAAGGGAATCACAACCATCCAAAGATGCGTAGTTTGTTGTAATTCGGTGGGTTCTGGTACAGTTTCTGATAAGGTGACACTATGGATAGATTAGGTGTAGGGAGTCCATTTATGAGGTAGAAGGCAGTGTTGAAGGCATAGATCCAATAGGTTTCTGGTATTTTGACTCGAGTGAGAAGGCAGAGACTGGTCTCCACCAAATGACGATGTTTCCTTTTGGCTATCCCATTGTGTTCAGGAGTGTGCAGTGGTGAGGTGAGATATGTTATGCTAATGAGATAAGAACAAAGCGATATCTCCTCCATTGTCGGTGAATAGATTTGTGATGCAGTTGTTGTAGCGGTTTTCTGCAATGGTTTTAAAAAGATAAAGGTTCACATACTTGGCTTTTGGTTTGGAGTGGAAAGAGACATGTGTATCAGGTATAGTGGTCAACAATGACTAAACAATATTTGTAATTGTCAATCGAGAGAATTGGAGATGTCCAGATGTCGGCATATAGATATTCGAGGGGATGGGAGGAAGTTATGGTGTTTTGAGCAAAGGGTAACTTGTGACTTTTATAATAGAAGGAGAACAAGACAATGGTTCACATTTGCAATGTGAGCAAGGTAAAGAAAAACTGAAATAATATTATTCAAAATGGGTGGTGAAGGATATCCCAAGCTTGAGTGCCACTCATGTAAAGATGGGTTTGGAGAAGCAGAAGCAAAAAATGATGATAGGCGGGGTGATGTAATAGGCCACTCATACAACTCATTGGAGCACGAGATTCCCGACTTAGTGAGCATGAAAAAATTTGACAGAGACCTGATTAGTATTGCATAATCGTAGACTGAGATTAATTTTTATGCATGTTTAGCACACATAACACATTATTCAACTTGAGGTTGTGAGATGGAGTTGAGAGAGATGAAGAACCAGTATGGCTGATAGGTAATGCTGAGCCATCTCCGATGAGAACATTTTCATCACAATGGTAAGGTCGGTGGAGAGCAAGATTGGCAAGGTCTGTTGTCATATATGGGTGGCTCCACTGTCGAGAAGCCATGAGTTGGGCTGGTTCAGTGCTCCAAGTGCTAGGTTTGCTCCTTGTTGCCTCAGTGTAGTAGGTGTTGGTAGCATGTTCTGTGGCTTTTGTTGACCAAGAAGTTGCGGACAGCGACGCGCTCTGTGACCGAACTGACTGCAGATATGACAACGGTGGTATCCTCTTGTAGAGTGGTTAACATTGCGCTGGTTTCCATAGTTGTTTGTAGAGTTAGACGAGTTCTGGTTGGTGCGAGATTGTGAACGATTAGAGGAGCTTGGGCGAGAACTAGCAGCATTGGCGAAGATTTATTAGGTGTTGGAGGAGGAATTCAGCAGCTTGGTTTTGTGGTTGAGAAGCTTTTTGTGAACTTCAGCTATTGACGGAGGTATGTCCTTGCTCTCTATCTGAACGACGATGGTTTTATAGTCTTTAGCAAGACCCTTCAACATATATTCTATCTGATCTTCATGACCAATGACTTTATCGAGTAAGGAAAGTTGATCAAATCTGACAGTGAGGCCTTGAATGTAGTCATGGATTGACTTGTTCCCTTTTGACCTTTTTTTTAATTGTAGCATGAGTTGTTTTACGTGGCCACGACGTGACTTGGTGTAGGTGATGGCTAAGGTGCTCAAGATCTCGATAGAGGTATTGCAACAAAAGAGAATAGGGTGAATGGAAACATCGATTTCTCCTAGGGGGTTGTTGTAGATTAACTGGTCTTGACGGTTCCAGAGGGAGAAGGCTGGATTTTCTACCACAACGTTGTTGGTGGTGATCGTTGGAGGAGGTGATGAGTTGAACCTATCGAGAAAACCAAAGAGTTTGTAGCCATTAGATAGTGTGTGGACTTGATGGCTCTACATCAAGTAGTTGTTGGAGGTAAGTTTAGTTACATCACACATGTTGACATTGTTTAAGGTGGGGTTGTTCGTGTCAACGGTTTCAACTGTAGGTGTGGCCATGACGGCGAACTGATAAGGTGAAGCAGAAAGATTTTAGGGTATCTGATATACCTCATTTTTATTGGTTTCTAGCTCACTAATTCGCATGTTTTCAGATGTGTATTAGAGTCTTTTCAGGTGAAAACCAGGTTTATTTTGGATTATACACGTAGAGCATGACTTAGGATACATCGAAGTAGTTTCTGGAGTTTTCAGCAAAGATTGGAGATCAATCGATCAACCCCTTGATCGATCGATGACTACCCCATTGGAAGCTATGTTCAACCCACTGATCGACCTATATCATAAGGATCGATCGATCGATCATCCCACAGAAAGCATCGCTCAACCCAGTGATCGACCTACACATCATGGATTGATCGATCAGCTTTACATTGAAGGCATCGCTCAACCCATTGATCGAACAAGACTTTGAAGATCAAGCAATCAACTCAGATCGATCGATCAGCTCCCTTGATCGATCGATCATCGAGCCTGCGAATTTAAAGACCTAATTTTCCTGTTTTGCACATGCGTTTTAGGATCATATATTTAGTTGTTTTATCATTTTAGAAAGGATGAGAGACATAATTTTCGACTCAGAGAGTACTTTGTATGCTGGGAGAAGAATTCTATCATACTTTTCAGAAGATTTATGAACCTTTTTTATTAATTACAATCGAATTTCATGTTCTTCATCATTATGTCTTCTATTGTTTGTTTAATCATGTTTGAGTAGTTACTTAATCTGGTTTAGGGTTTCTAGGGATTTAGGAATCAGTGATTAGGGATTGAATAGGATTTGATCTAAAGAGTTCTCCATCTATGCTTGTGTGTAATGCTTAGATTAGCTTGATCACCTAATCATTGATCATAGTTTGTTTTACATTCCAAAGGGAGCAATTCAAGGAGTATCAATGAGACTGACCACACCATGGGTATTCGGATGAGCAGTTGTTGAACACTTTCTATGGTGGTATCGATTGGGATTACAAGAACTCATTGAATACAGCAAGTAATAGAGGCTTCATGACTAACACTAGGGATGAAGCTTTCCCCCTCATAGACAACTTGGCTGCAAGTTCAGTGAACCATTGTCCAAAGTATGACCAAAGCAGAAAGGTCAACAGTGTGGAGATTCAGAGGATCGATGAGATTGCTGAGAAACTTGANGGATATGCTTATCAAGGCAAATCAAAGTGTTCAAAGAGGAGAGCATCCGCTGGATGGCGGTAGAGATGTAGCGCAGGTTCAGGATGATTTTGAGATGACTGATAAGCAGAGAGAAGTCGAGTATATTAACTGGCAGAACAGGGGACAAAATCGTAACTCTCTCTCTTACAGGAGAACTAATGTGGAAAATCCCCCAGGATGTTGTGTTTCCAGCTCCACTTATACCTCAGGGATCGCCTTTCCAAGGGAAACCGTTTGTGCAAGGTTCTGGCCAGAGATGGAATAATCAAAAGCCTTTTTACCAGAACTCAGGAGGAAGCAACTCGTAAAAAACGGTCAAGCCATGGCGGCAACAAGAACCACCGCAGCAAGATCCGGCGAAATCTTCAGGAACTTTGAATGATGAGATCAAGGATTTGATCCAACTGCTTGCAACCGAGCAACAAAAGTCCACCCGCGAGCTCAACACCAAGGTAGAGAGCATGTACAATGATCTGAACAACAAGTTTGAGTCAGTTTCTGTGCATCTGAAGAAGCTAGACACTCAAGTAGCTCATACTGCTAAAGCTATGAGGAGACCTCAAGGAGCTCTACCTGGAAAAGTTGAGAAGAATCCGAAAGAAATCATGCAATGTGGTGAAGTCTGAAGTTGATTATGGTGCAGCAACTAAGGAAGGGAAGTATAAGCCTCCAATACCTTTTCCAAGAGAGCTGACTAAGCTTGAGGATCTAGGAGAGTTCACCATTCCTTGTATGTTAGGCAAACTAATTCTCAGTCATGTCCTTTGTGATTCAGGTGCTAGTGTGAATGTTATCTCTTTGGAGACAATGAAGAAGCTTGGGATCGAGCTTATGCAGGAGCACAACTTGTCCATCTCTTTTGGAGTTGCAACATCTAAGAGCCTAGGGGAAGCCTAATCAATTTTACTGTTCTTGCTGGAAATTGCAGAATTCCAACCGACTTTACTGTGGTTGAGATGGCTAGAGTGGTGTAGTGTCAATACTGTTGGGGAGACCTTTCCTCAACATAGTGGAAGCCAAAATCGATTTCCCTAATAAGAGAGTTCTGCTGGAGAGGGTTGACAAGGCAGTTTCATTTCCGATTAGAGTTCCACCAAGTGATTTGTGTGGTGTGATCAGCGTTTTTACTGAGAAGAAAGCTGACTCGAAGTTGGAAGATTTAGTTTCGACAAGGTTGAGTGTTTGTGAGCCAGAATATGAGTCGGATGAGGAGTATAGTGTTTGTCGTGAGCTTACAGAAGATTCAGCTGAGCAAGATTACACATGCATCCTTGATGCTAAGTCTGATTCATATAATGAGTTTGCTACTCAACGTTTGTATCTTAAGGTTTTTGTAGGGAAGTTTGGACTTGATACCTAGGGACCATTCTCTGTGAAAGAGACTCACCCTAATGGAATTGTAGTGTTGCTGGATGCTACAGGTACTAAATTCCACAGGAAGGATAAACAACTTAGAGAGTTCATCGTTGGGAAAGAAGAGATCAAGAGAGTGAACATGCCTCCCAAGGATCAATCCGCTATTAGAGTAGCACAAAAGTCAAGCTAATGACTTTAAACAAGCGTTGAGTGGGAGGTAACCCATTATTAGGCAGTTTTTCTTTTCATAGTTTTTCTATTTTTGTTTGACTTTTCATTTTGGTTTGATTTTGTTTAGGTGATAAAAAGTCATATCAGGGACGAGATCGATCGATTTGGGCAAGGATCGATCGATCTGCAGCACATTGAAACAATCGTTCGAGTGGTTGACCGATCTACTGAAAATGGATCGATCCATCAAGAGAGGGAAGCGGTACACGCTCGATCGAGTGATTGACCTGCAGTAGGTAGATCGATCGATCAGGGACGCACATAAGTAATCGCTCGATCGATTGATCAACCTAACCATATGTGATCGATCGATCAGGCGGACAAGGAAATTTATGAACATTCAATGATCGATTGATCAACCCCTCAATCGATTGATCGACGGCCCAGGTAAGTGCTTTAAATCAATGAAAACAAGGGTTACGCGGGATTAACTTCTTTTCTTCTCTATCACGATTTTGAGAGAACAACTTCTAGAGCACGTAACTTCTTTGATTCTTAACCGTTTTTGTCGATTAAAAAGCCTATTCCACTCGGATTTTCCTCCTCTATCTGATTATCCTATTAGCTTTCTTAATTGGAAAAGGTGTGACCTCTAAGTTGATGACTTACAGTCCGATTTTCATGAAGGTTTTGGGAAGATTTTGGGTTTTGATTATTTGATGATTTATTGTGTAAATCCAATGTCTTATCATTGTTATATGGTGATTTCGAAATCCACTAGCCCAAGGTTTGATTGATTTATGCTTAGAAACCGATGTGCTAGGTTGAAGGAGAATTTAAAGAATTTGGGAATTTTTTGATTGGAAGTTGAATGTTGTGATCAATAATGCATTGCTTGATGATTGTTGTTGTTATTGATTGGTTTAGACATTGATCCACAATATCCTTTCCTAAGTTTCACAGTTTCAAAATTTTCAACCCTTTGAAAGAAAAACTGATTTTATTGATTTTTTCTTTGTTTTGGTTATGTGCAGATCATGGCTGGAACTAGGCAACCTAGGGTACCATCGCAGAAGGTTAGGAGATCATCGAACCTTACAGCTGGAGAGAGTTCTAGACAGGGTACAGAGCAGGCTGCAGGTATGACTGAGGCGTTGATGAGGGCACTTTCGCCATGGCTAAGGCCGGATGATGAGCCTTTTGAGAGGAATTTGAGGAACAAGACTAGTACAGCTTTCTTGAGGCAAGACAATGCCTACAAGAGGCATAAGGCTGAGGATGGTTGGAAACCATTCCATGGGATCTTCTATGATCAGATGCTTCTGAACAAGCTCCTACCAACCAAGTTTCTTTGTCCGACAACTATGGACAAGTTGGGCATTCTAGATGATGTTACAGGGATGATTAAGAGATTGGGTTTAGGTACATTTGGATGTACTCCTTACCCATTCTATCCTGAGCCAGTGAGACAGTTTCTCACCACTTGTGATCTTCACTCGGCCACCGACCCACATGCTTCACTATATGCCTTATATGTCACATATCTGTACAAGGGAGCAGTGCACCACATTATGATTGCAGAGTTGTGCAGGCTTTATAGATTCAGAGAGGATGCAAACCACAGGTTGCCTTCTAGTGACAACACACCTAATGATGCTTTGTGGCATATTCTAGCTGAGGGTGGCTTTCAGGAAAATGATTCTAAGCTCACACACATTTGACACCCTGCAGTTCGGATCATGGCTGAGTTACTGGGTTTGACTATTCTTTGCAAGGAGATCAACCCTTCCGTCACGAAGCCTAAGCTAGAGATCTTGCACCATGTCATCGCCCCTATTATTCCAAATATGTATGGTGATATCTGGCTCCCCAGTACAACCCGCTTGACATCAATTGGGGATTTGTTTTTGCTAAGCTGCTCACAGAGCGTAGGTTCAGAGGAACGCCTAGCTCACCAGTTGTCGAGACTATACGGAGTTTGCTCACTCCCATCTTTCAATTTCACCGCCTCGATCTTGACACTCATCTAAGGAATGATAGGATCAAGCTTATGGATGATCGAGTTTTGACCAACTTCCGCTACTTTGCAGAGAAGGAGAAGTGGTTGTACTATGCTCAGGGATTGGAAATCCTGTTGGTGCAAGCTTCTAGCTCCTAAGGTTACTTCTCTCACATGTTGTCAGAATGTCATGTTCGAGTCTCACTTTACCCATCCACAGATCATAGAGGTTAAGGCAGATCCACTGCAGGTTCAGCAACGTACTGCTCGGCATAGACCTTATGTAGCTCTAGCGCCACCACCGCCACAAGCCCAACGTTGCTCAGACTCTTGAGCACTTGATTCCGGAGTACAGTGAGGAGTTCTATGTACCTCCTTTTTTTGATGACTTTACAAACAAGGAGTACAGACGTTGGCATTATGAGAACGAGGTGAGGAAGCACTCATTGAGGAGACACTTATGAGATGCTTTGAGGAAGATCCATGTTGCTTTCTGTATGCGCACACATGATGAGGACATACCTTAGAGTAGCAGGCGAGCAGAGGCTGTGAGACCTAACGTTGTTGGACGTTAATCTGATAAGGGTTCGGATAATGAGGATGATCAGCCATTTGACCACTGCCTCCCGCGTCGTCAACGTGCACCAGGGGACCGAGAGAGTCCGAGTCCCTATTCTTTCTATGACACTTTCTCACCATTATGTTTTTATCTTTCATTTGGGACATGATTTATCTTTATGTTTGTTTTCTTTTTATGTGTAAGTTGTGCTTTCTTCAGATTTATTTACACATTGGGACGGTATGAAGTAAGTCGGGGGGAGGACACTTGCTATGACTAACCCATGTTTCTCTTTTGTTTTTGTGTTTTTAGATTTATTATTTAAGACATTCTCCGTTTACATTGCTGTCTTTTTGATGTCTAAGAGCCGATTTGCCTAGAACTATGATTTTTGAGAATTGTTGCATGTCATGAACTAAGTACCATCAATGTTTGTTTGTCATGAATCGGTTGACTATTGGAAAACCTAGAGACTTGACACTATGTTAGTACCACCCATATTTATGTCAGTTTTCGAGGGATATCATGTCGCCTTCACACCTAACCTGACTTAAATTTCTTGCCTATGGAGCTGGTATACTTAGGATCGAGTTCTCTTCTCAGTGCAATAATAGTGAGTATGGTTCCTCCTCTCTTAATCATTTTGTGGTATGTTGTGCTTAATCTGAAGTAACTAGTTGATAAA